>DWQW01006767.1:0-15862 GCA_018249695.1 Heliconius erato demophoon | reverse complement strand
ATAAATCACATCAGAAAGTTCAAAAAATAATTTATAAAGTCGTAATTTAATAATTTTAGCAAAAAGCGAGCGATGCACGGCCGCTTGTTGATTTGGCCAGTGTTGCCAAACCTAAATAAATGTAATACTAAATTGACATTGTGTAAAATATTTTTAATCTTGTTATTTATTTCTTATTATGTAAAAGTAAAATAAATACTTCTAATAATAATATTATAATAATAACATTAAATATTTTACAAATGAACAAAATAATATATTAACTATTATGTTAAATAATATGACAAATAATTAAACTGCAAATCATTTATGTACTTTTGAGATTATTAAATCTTTTTGATAGTAAAATGATTTTCCTAACCTAGGAATAAAAGTTATTAAAATTTAGAATTGGTAGAAATAGATAGGAGCTTTTATTTGTATTACGACTAATTTTATGTTGCCAGCTTATGCCGGCCATACACGCTACAGTTTACCGAAAAGCTCTACTTGTTACAAGGGAGTCTGTGTGGAACTAGGTCGGTGAAAGCGACCAGCGCAGAATCGAAAATCAATTAATTGTATTCAGTGACACCGTACGATGTACTTGTGCGTGTGTGTAGGTACTCCGGGCGTAGGTTCTACAATTTCTCATGACTATTTATTTTTTTTGCATTATAGGAATAATCTTTGCGAGTAATTCTGTATATGTTTTCTCGAACATTCTGAAATAGTTTTTAAAAGTTTCGAATTTTAATTCGTTTAATAAGTTGACAAGACTATAAGTTCATCTTTACATTGTCCAATGCTTATCACTTTTTTCGTTGCCTTTTCACTATATTTACATTTTTTTTCTTTAAAATTATTGCAAGGCCTATCAATGCCAGTGCGTCATCGTCTTTAATCTCAATTGACGCCATCACAAAAAAGAAAACTGAAGACCGCTTCAGTACAACGGAACGTTCCCACACATGCTAGTGACTTATGGTAGACCTGCGCAGGTAATCCTGTACAGATAATTTCTCCGGTAAACCGCAGCGTGTATGGCAGGCTTTAGGCGTAAAATAATTTTAATGTTTTTGGAATAATTTAGGTGATTTATTTATACAAACATCAGATATGTAAATGATAGTATAGATTATTATACATACATATAATAAAACTATAAACTATACATATAATAAAATTGTAACTGATCGGTGTTTGTGCATGGAAGATAAATGAGAAAAAATATTATTAATCGTTGTAATAGAGCCCAAAATAATGATTTTAATTTTTTTTATCTGTTAGTCTGGCTTGTATGTTTGTATGTGCGCTTGTACATGCTAATCTCAGGGACGGCTTAACAGAATTATATACAGTTTTCACTAATGTACTTTGACAAACCTCCTTCACCATTTAATGTCTGTTTTATTTCAATCGGTTGATAAATAAAAAAAATCAGTTCATAAATCAATATAAATATTTTTTTTCAATAAGTATGCTACAAATGCTATTTTATTTAATTGGTTGAAATATTCGTTTTTAATCTAATTGATGTTATCGTTAAAATGATAATGTTATTAGAACACGAAAGTAATACAGATTATTAAATAAATAATTCTATAGTTCAAGCAGGCGAATCTGCAAGTTGGTCGTTAGTTATAAATAATTTTAACATTTTCTATCTGAATGTTCATCTTCGTTTTCGTTTGTTTGGAAACAGCTAAAGTGACTTTAGCGTGAATGATATAAATTAGCTTAGACATATTTTTGCATTTTTTTAACTTTTATAATTATAGTTCCGTTTTGCTCAGTAGTACCCAGATACTTTTGTTATGGTCTAATAAACTTTATCTAAATTATGACAACATTCTTTAAAATTTCATACTGTATCTCGTACATAGCAAAATAGGCATGGGGAGAACTTAATTTCAAGACACTCCGAATCGACAACAGCGATTCAACTCTGCCACAATGCAGATAATCTATAAGTAGATATTACGTATGATGTTTTATTAGTTGATATTTGACACTCCCTATTCACATTCACATTAAATGACGACAACCTATGATAAGTTATGGCTATTTGGTGATTAGTATTTGGCGATAAGTGGAGAAATTTATATATAAAATTAAATCAGTTTCGTACTGTATCCCGTATACAGGAGCAGATAGGCAGGGCAGGGAATCTAGTATAACACACTCTGTTCCCCAATTTCCGCCATATTTTTCGAGGCATTGCGTGTTGAGTAGCGAAATTTAACGGCGAGCTTTTGCCTTGGTGCCAGAGCAAAGAAATGAAAATATTAATAAACAATGATTCATTCCCTCGAGTGGGGACCCCCTCGAGAGGATGGAAACCACATCCGTCGCGTGTGCCTCTGGATCACGACGGCCTCAACACTTATGTATAGTTAGGTACTTATAAATATATTTATGATCCGAAAATGTACCAACAACTATTCCTTATAAAAAGAACCTTATATCAATTCGTTTTCCTAAATGGCAAATAGAGACAGTTTAAATTCCACATTATCTAATTAAATGGTCGCTTTTTTGTTGTTTCCTCTTGTGTGACAAGAAAAGATGGAAATTGTAGAAAAAAGACATCTCATAAAAAAATAATAATAATTTTATCATACTTTTACGAAATAAGTTCATATTATGAAAAAAATATTTTCAAAATTAAATGAGACAGGAATGTTTTTTTTAAATTATTATTAACATACACACATGTATTGGCTTATATCAATTAAGTTAGAGGTAGGTATATAAGCAATATATTTTAATAGAATATTAATGTATACTTACTTTAATACTATCGTTCGTAGCTCACTAAATATTTAATATAAAATAATTGGATATTCACCAGATGTAATAGTCGGAATAATTTGTAAAGGTATCTTCTTAATAAAAACTCGGGTAAGTGCCCAAGAATATAAAATGGCCTCTCGTTTAGCCATCTCGTAATAAATTCTTACAATTAACAAGAGGAAAAAGCTTCTTTTCTTAAGAGCATTGAGCGTTAATTAAAGTATTCACTTAATTTATACTAACAGTAAACAACTTCACATAAATAAATTGTTTAGTTCAGTTCATTGCTTTTTGAACAAGTTTTTTTTTTTTTTAATTAACGAAAATTGTGGACTTTGATTTTGAAAGGCTTTGATCACATCTTATAGAAAAAAAAATTGGAAAATTTATTTGGCGTGTTTTAATTATATTAATGTGTTTTTTTTTAAATGAATGGCTTTGCTTCTCTTTTAAACTTATTTTGATATATTACTGGTCTCCTGTTTGATTATGTTCTAATTATTGTATAATTTATTACAAAAAATAAGTAATCGCAGCTAAATATTATATAATGTACAGTGCAATGTATTTGTTATAAAAATCATCTTTACACTAGTGACCCAAACGCGGCTTCGCCCGTATAAATTATTATTATTTTATAGCCAAAAGCCAATTAAAAGAATATATGTATATATATAAATTTTAGCCTATGCGCTATTCTGATGTACAAATAAACTATAAGTGTTACTGTAAGGTCTCATCTAAATACGTCCACTATTTTTTTCATGAAAGTAAAACCATCCTAAAAACCTTTCACATTTATAATATTAAAAAAAAATTGCTTCACGCTGTATTCCGCACACAGTAACGTAGGCAGAGAGAAGAAATATTAATTTAAATAAATATTTCATTTCCTTGAGTGGGGATCGAACCCACAACCAGTCGCGTATACAGCCACAATTTGCGCCCCTGCGCCACGACTGGCCTCAACATTTTTATTAATTATTTATTAATAGATATTAACATTAGTAACATAACAAAAAAAACGATAAAATAAATAAACAAATATATAAATCTACCCGCAAATTCCCTCACAATGTACGGCACAGGGATTTTTGTTTTTGGAACTAAAATATTCGAAGAGCCGTCTCGAGACGCCATTTCTCGCCTGCCGCTTGAGCTCTCTTGGAAAATATTCTCGTAAGTTCCATTCTATGTATAATTTACAAACACTTTCGTATTTTGAGTAATGCGATTAGTAGACTGGGATGTGTTGTTTATTGTTTATTTATAAAGTGACAGGTGTTGGTTTTTGTTACTTTTGTTTTATATGACGCCATACGTGGCGCAGAGTCACAAGCGAGTCATTAACGTGACGGGTTGTGAGTTTGATTCCCACTCGAGGAAATGTAATATTCAATATTTTCATTTCCTCGCTCTGGTGTCGAAGCAAATCGCGGCGGTTTTGTTCCGCCACTTAATACGCAATGTCGCAGAAGTCTTAATGGGAACAGTTATAATATACATGTTCTTTACACTAGGTTCCCAGGTTCCCTCTGCCTAATAGCGTTTTCTCATTCCTACTAGATATCGAATATCAAGATTGTTATTGCTTTTATAACTTGCATAAAATCGTATTCCTATTTTTAATAAGTTTCAAGTTCCAACCTTTATATTCAAATGAACATACTTGCAAAAACACTAATAGGTATTAATTAATTTTATTATATGAAAAATATCTAGAAAATACAGAACAAAACGAAGTGGCAACGAAGCACGTATAAAATAAGTAATTTAATATATTTTTATTCTTTTGCAAATAGATATTTCTATATACTTATGAGTTATTGAGTTTTAATAGCTTGTGTTATTATTTATTGATATGCATCCGTTCATATAGGTTATCTTTCATTGCATACATTGCAGATAATTAATTGGAAGGTGAGAAGAATTAATTGCTTTTTTAAAGTGTTATTCCACATTTAGGAATGAAAAATACTTATTTAGGAAACGTATAAAAATTTGAACGTAGCGGGGCTCGAACTCGCGCCTCCTGGACATCGATCTGGCGCTCTGACCACTAAGCCATACGTTCTTATCGAGCTGCGTCGAAATTTTTATACGATTGTTACAACTTATTTATGTTGTTAGCATCTCTGTAGGGAGATTTTTACGAGAACGTTATTTATTAAATATTTTTAAACATTTTTTAAAGTGTTATTCCATTGCATTAAAAATAATAACAAATTTAGTACCTAAGTAAGTAGGTGCTTAGTAATTGAGACCATCGTGGTGCAAGAGCATAGTAGTGGGACTAACACGACGGTTGTGGGTTGGGTTCGATCATCATTCGAGGAAATCAAAAACCTGGTCGGTTTCCAGGAGGCGCGGGTTCGAGTCCCGCTGCGTTCAAATTTTTATACGTTTTCTAAATAAGAATCAAATATTTATTGAAATTTATATTTTAATTTCTTCACTCCGGTATCGAGGTAAAGCGCGGCGTTGAGTTCTGCCACTTAACACGCAATGCCTCCAGAATTGGGGGAAAAATGGAGAAAGGAGTGACTTAACACTAGTTTATATCTGCCTAGCCTTCTGTGTGCGTGATACAGCGTGAAGCTGATAAAACTTATAATAAATTTAGTACCTAAGTAAGTAGGTATCTAGTAATTGAGGCCGTCGACGCGTACACCCCAACCGTCAACCCCACTTGGGGGAATGAGTTATTATTTATGAATATTTTCATTTCTTCGCTCTGGCACCAAAGCAAAAGCCCGGCGTTGAGTTCCGCCACTCAATACACAACGCCTCGAAAAATTCCGCGGAAAGTGAGGAACGGCGTGTCTTACCAGTAGGTGTCCTCTGCCCACCCTGCTATATGCGGGATAGAGCGTGAAGCTGATTATTATTGTTATTATTAATAAATTTAATATTAAGTTTCTACATATTGTAAATTGTAACGTGATTTAATTTATTCAAAATTATAAAATCGAAAGGTATTTAGACAAGGCGTCCCTTCGAAACGCAACACAAGCCCATAAACTATGGAAAAGAATAATAATAGCGAATAAAACATTGAGAAACCGCTTAAACCATTTCGAATTAGTTCTGAAACTCGGTTCGGAGAACTTGGTGAGATTTTATAAGAGAAACAAGAAAATTTTAAAGAAATTGACGGTGAAAAATTATTTGCCAGTTGGACATAGCACAGTTGGTAAGTTATTTAAAAAGTTGTGTTATTATTAAAAGATTAAAATGATTAAAATAATCTATTCCCAGTTTTTTTTTATTCTTTCGTATATAGTTTAGAGTATAATAATACGGGATGGGTTTGGGTGGGCAGAGGGAACCCCGTTCCGTCCGAATTCCGTTTTCCGGTCTTTGCCGAAAGGGTATTCTCGAGTGACAGAACTCGAGGCCGCGTTAGCCTTATTATAAATTGACTGTGGTAGCATGAAAGACAAGAAATGAAAATATTAAATTTTCTTCATTCCATACCGGGAATCGAACCCACAATCGTCACGTTAACTACTCTTTCCACTCTTTAACATGCGGTATAATATACCTTCGTAGTCGTACGTATTGGGAAATACTTCTCTAGTTATAATTACATAAAATCGAATATGGTAACGAGGCTAGTCGTGGCGTAGGGGCAAAAATGTGTGTATAAACGCGACTAGTCGTGGGTTCGATTCCCACTCGAGGAAATTAAATATTTGCTTAACTTTTTATTTTTATTTCTTCGCTCTGGTGTTGAGTCAAAGCGCAGCGTTGAGTTCCGTCACCCAATATGCGATGACTCCAGTATTCGGTTTATTATTAAACTAGGTTCACTCTACCTACCCTCTGTGTGCGGGATACAGCGTGAAGCTGATTTTATAAGTAAATATCATATGACATACTTGCAATATATTTTTTAGTTGAGTCTACAAAAATAGCCAGTGGTAATAAGAGAGCAGGTGAGAATTTTACAATTTACACTAAACGATACAAGCTATTTTGATTTATTATGAATATACTACTACTACTACTACTATATGGACAAGAAGAAATGTATGTATTTTAATTATATACATTCTAACAAATTATCGCATGTATTTTATTTTTATACTACCTCCATTTTAGTTGTTAATATGATTTAAATGTAAAATTGTCTATAAATTTAAATTTTCTTTTTATTGTCATTCATCTTTAGCATCAAATTGGAATTGTGGAGAAAGCAGAGAGAACCAAGGTAGAGGGTGTCTATTGCTAAGATACCCCGAAAGCCTTGCTTGCTCTGTTTGCTTGCCTTAACACCAGACCGCAGAAAAGAGAATATTAATTATTAATATTATTACTAAAAAAAATAAAAATAAGCTATAATTTCGCTATTAAAAATAAAGCTGTAATTTAGCTCGTACAAGGATGTTCATATATTCACATGTACCTAATGCCGTACAAAATACTAACGGTAATGTACATTTATGTCCTGTTGCTATTAAGCTCGTTTCGTTTACGCTGCGGTCTCGGTTAGGAATTACTTTTAACGAAGTTTGGTTGCGTTGAAATGATTTATTTTGATTCTAATTGATATACAGTTGTTTTTGGATTTTAATATATTTTATTATATATAATATATTTTATTATATATCGTTTTACTAGCGACTAAAATGCAGTTTCGTCCTTTTAAATTTATTAGTATACCGTGGCTATATTTATTGTAAATAATATTTTAAAATAGCAGAATCTCCTTCCGAGCCGGTGGTAACCTTCTCTAGGACTGATACTAATGACAATACTATGTAACTACGAACTAAATGTGCTTGCAATAGCTAATTAAGTAAAGTATATTTTGATTTTAATTGATTCAGCTGTATAAGCTGTATTATTGTAAAGTTTCATCCAAATCCGCTTAGTGGTTTTTGCGTGAAAGTGAAACAAACTTTCATCCTCACAAACTCACATTATTAATATTAGTAGGATAGCAGGATAAGGTAGTCACGGTGTATAGTTAATTATTTATTTCAATATATTTTTATATTTAACTGCAATTAAGCAGGCCATAGAAAATAAATTTAACAGTACTTATATAAAATAAACTTTAATTTAGCTCGTACAAACGATATTCAAATAGGTATTAGCACTCGCGTGTGTAATGCCGTACAAAATACTAACGGTAATGTACATTTATGTCCTGTTGCTATTGAGCTCGGTTCGTTTACGCTGCGGTCTCGGTTAGGGATTGCTTTTAACGAAGTTTGGTTGCGTTGAAATGATTTATTTCGTTTCTATTGGGGCCGTTATGGCGTAGTGGCAAAGCGTGTAACTGTAAACGCGACGGTTGTAAGTTCTTTTTCTACTCGATGGTATTAATATATACATATCTTCGCTTCGTGATATAGCGTGGCGTTGAGTTTCGTAATTTAACAAACAATATCTCTCTCGGTGGAAAGTGAAGAACGGAGTATTTTAACTCCGGATTCTCTCTGTCTATCCTGCTATTTGCGCGATAAAGGATAAAATAAATCTATATATATAAAAGGACTTGTGCTGACTGACTGAGGTAAGACGCACGCAGAGCCGTAACCGCTGATGGTAGAAACGTGAAATTTGGGCAGACGTTTATTTTCATATTCTGGACATTCACTAAGAAGGGAATTTGAAAAATTTTAACCCTAAAGGGGGTAATAGGGGTTGAAAGTTTGTATAGAAAAAAATGTTAATCTGTACCGATTTTTATAAAATTTGAAATTCAGACTCTTAAAAATATTTCATTAAACACGTGTTTCATGGTTTTTAAGAATTCACCCCCTAAGGGTTCAAATAAGGGGTTGAAAGTTTATATGGAAAAATCTTTAAATTGCCACCGATTTTTACAAAAATTTAAATTCAGACTGTTAAAAATATTTTATTGAACATGTGTTTCGTGGTTTTTTTAGAATTCACTCCTAATAAGCGGGCGAAGCCGCGCGCGCCCTCTAGTTTAATATAAAATCGTTCCTCTGATTTTTATAATTATGGTTTAGGTACCGAAATGCGGATTAAAGAATAAAAATATTCATACACACTCTAATGGAGGGGTCGCGATTCTGAATCAACAACAGTTGACATGTGCGCAACAGTTGCAATTAACATTTTATAAATATTTAATTATGACTTGATAATAAGTAAAACTTTGTAATCATACATTTTTTTATTTTTATGCATCTAGTGCACATAGAAAAACATACTTAAGATTCTGCGTTCTACATTTTTCACTTGTTTACGAGGGTCTGTGGTAGAAAATTCGATCTTCTTTTAACCAAGGCAATAAAAAAAATATTTTCAGGGTTCCGTATCTCATAAGACAGAAAAAACTAAATCCTTATAGGATCACTTTATTGCCCAGATAGTCCGTGGGTCAAAACTATTCCATATAAGACAATATCCTCAGATCGCGAGGACGTATTAAGCTGGAATTAATATCAAGTATTCAAGTCTACGGTCCCTTGGAGGAAAAAAATCATCATCCTTGACGATATGGAGATTTGATATTTATTTCAGCTTGATACTACCACTTAATCTTAAGAAGAAGAGAGATCTTTACAAACCCACAAGCGTAGACAAACAACTAAGAGAGAATTATATGGATTCCCCTTTTTCCTTTTTAGCTACGGAATTATAAAAATGTAAAAGCTACGCAAATAACTATATAGATATATAGATTCGTCCGTTCGTCCGTCCATTTCATACGTACCACATTTGATATATGAACGCCACACGGCGCTACGCATATCGCATATCGTGCGGAAACTGAAATGGGACAATGTGTCCGCTCTAACGCGACGCGGTTATATTGTTCTGTGAAATCCTTTTTTGTTTTTTTTTTTTGAAATTTTTTATACGAATAAAATATGGATATTGTGGTTTGGTTATTTATTTAAAATTTGGTTAAGGAGGATGTAGGTATTGATTTATTGTTTTTTTTTGTTTTAAATATTTATTGTGTTTAGTTTTAGAGCATTTATGGAGTTTTTTTACATGGTTTAATAGTACAATCATGGTTGTATATGATGATAAACTTTAAAAAACTACCTCTCTTATGCTCTCTGAGATATTAATTACGCTTAATTGACGAATTGGTATATCTACACATATACGTATAGACATATTTGTATTGGATTAATTAAAAGTATTTTTATTTAATTTTAGCTTCACGCTGTATATAACACATATAACAAGTTATGCAGAAGGAACTTAATGTTAAGACACTCCGTCCGGTGCCCACTCAATACCTAATTTAGGAGACATTGAATGTTGAGTGGCAGAACTCAACGCCGCGCTTTGTCACTTTACCGGAACAACAGATTGAATGTAATTCATTCTCACGAATCGAATCCATAACATTTGCGTGTACAGTCAGACACTACCAGTGACAGCTTTCCAGTTAAGAGAATTATACCAAATTAAATAGATATATAATTATTTATTAATCTACAATAATAGTGATGTGCCAATTTTCTCCACAGATTCACAACAAACATCTATTAAGTATTAACACAATATAATATATTAATAATTGAAATAACGTAACGTTAGCGACGTCAACGTGCGAGTATTATGGTAAATTACTACAATAACATGAATATTTAACGATCTAATTGTATTTAGTACAACACTAAATGTGAGTTACGGTTGTGTTTGATTTTGACTATTTTGATGTTTATTATGTATGTATGTATATAATTAATAATTAAAGGAGTAATAAACGTTCATGCTAATATTATATTATTATTAAAAAAAATAGAGGCCAGTCGTGGCGCAGGACCACAAAGTGTGACTGTAAAATTGACTGGTTGTGGGTTCGATCACCAATCGAGGAAATGAAATATTTATTTAAATTTATATTTTTTTGCTCTGGTGCCGAGGCAAAGCGCGATGTTGAGTTCCGCCACTCAACACGCAAGCCTCGAAAATTCTGTGGAAAGTGGGGAACGACATGTCTTAATGAGAAATATCCTGCTATTTGCGGGATATAGTGTAAAGCTGATTAAAGTACACACACAGACAATATTTCAAAAATTTGGGAACGTGAGAAAGGAAGTGCCTTAGCACTAGATTTCTCCTGCCTCCCCTACCTACCTTTCTTAACGCGGCGTGCGTGTTGTTAAAAAAGACTTTGTTAAGAGCATATTTCATAGAATACATATTGTTTTTATAAAAAATAATGTTTTGTGTCCAGTTTTGTTTTTGAATTGGGGCTAGCTAGCTATTAGTGATTCTCTTTGTACAATATTCAACTTGTCATATAAAAGATAAAAGTGAAAAAAAACTTTTTGTTGACGATTTACTTGCTTTTCAGAAGAATACTTTATAGCGTGTTTGCAAAAAAATTGTTTTTTTCGTACTTTTTTTTCTTATAAAAATGAATGTTTCTTGCTATTGAAATAACTACTAGAAATTCATTTTTTGTGAAATATATAAATATATTACAATTGAATGTGTAAAAAAGTGTAAAATTCATTTGTTATATTTTTTAAAGATCCATTTTTTTATATTGGAGACGTAGTAAAGGAATATATGTAAGAGTAAATAAAGAAAAAACAACAATACAAACAAAATTATAATACAATATACATACAGCTTCACGTTGTATCTCGCACTGAGTAGCGTAGGCAAAGGTAGCCTAGTGTTAAAACACTCCGTTTCCTATTTTCCGCGCAATTCTGGAGGCATCGCGTGTTGAGTAGCGGAACTCAACGTCACGCTTTTTGCCTCCACACCAGAGCGAAGAAATGAAGATATTAAATATTCCATTTCCTCGAGTGGGAATCGAACCCACAATCTGTCTCATTTACAGCTACACGCTCATGCCTCTAGACTTATTACATGTAAGCCTTTCTAAACGTTTTCTTTATCTCGAGACATGTAACATCACACGAAATACGTATAATATCACAAAACAGGTCAAGATCTATCTATCAAAATCCTTTCTTATGTTCAGCTTCAAGATGGTGTCAAATCGACGCATCCGGTGCCTTTGTCGTCCGCCGGAAGTGCACTTACAGCCTGATACCCACTAAGAATATCCTTCCGGTTGTCTTTTCGGCACTTGCCTCGAGTGTTTTACACACATTTTTAGATTTTCTAAAAGATTTTGTTTACTCGAGATTAATCTTCACGTTTTGAAAGATAAATTATGCGAGGTTCCTGGTAAAGATTTTATTGATTGAAATATTTCTTATAGATCCCGACTGTTAATCCTAATAAACTATTGGACTTGTTTATTTTCTTTTTAGTTTTATGCAGTCGGGGTTTTTGTTTTTATAAATATTTTTGTATTTTTCACTTTTTTGTTAGGATTCAGGATTATGGTAATGATAATCGTGAAATACCTTTTTGAAATCCTCGTATTGAGCTTTTTAATTTGATACCCATATTGTGGTATTTGAAACGATTTTTTTTTCACTAAGTGCAATGGCGTCCCACAGCCGCCATGGTGGTATTTTTTAACATCACCTATCTAGGAAGACTTGGACTGCTAATACGAATTTAACGATACTTCAATTATGTAAATCAGTTCAGTGATTCTGGAGATATGAGGTAATAAAGAATATTACATACATACATACTAGATACGCGCGAAAAACATAACCCTTCCTTAGTAGTCGGAAAAAAGTTAATTGAACGTTAAAACGATTACTCAGTATTGGTAGTAGTAATCATAAAGTAGTAGAATATAGTAGAAATTGAATCCATAGCCATCCCAATTGTCGTCAAAAGCTGTACCGCTCATCCATTGGGTATGCAAGGTAAAGCAAAAGCAAAAAGGTCTTGAAAGTCTTATTTTTTTTTAAATATTTTTTATCAATATTAATTTAAAGATAATTAATTATTAAGTTTTTTGTAAAATGTTAGGTAAAGTAAAATTGTGACAAGAAACGCGATAATAATAATTTAATTAAAGATCAAAATCATAGATGAAAGTGAACGATCGTATAAATCTCTTAAAGTAGACTTTTAGTAACATTTATCTTTGAAGCGTCAAATATATAAATATTTTTAAACATTTTTAAAATGTTACACATTTCCACACTCAGGAAAGAAAAATACTTATTAGGAAAACGTATAAAAAAAATTAACGTAGTGAGATTTGAACAACCTCTATGGACGGACTTCTTGGACGGTTTCCAAAGAGGTGCGGGTTCAAATTCCGCTACGTTAAATTTTTTTATACGTTTTCTTAATAAGTATACAAATATTTTGCGAAACTGTTTTATTATATGCCTACGAGTACCTACACTAACTGCGAAACATTCAATTATTTACTTAAAGTATTTTAGAGTATATTTATAGATATAAACAAAATTTTAGTTTCACAGTGTTTGCTGCATATAGCAAGGAAGGCAGAGATAACCTGGGAATCAAGTGTCGTGTGACACTCCGTTCCCAATAAGATACTTCTGTTCCCAACTTTCCATAATAATATTAGAAATTCAACGCCGGGCTTTGCTTCTACAACAGTGCAAAGAAATGAAATAATTAAATATTTCACTTCCTCAAGTGGGAATCGAACCCATTAGCTGTCGCGTTTACAGTAACACGCTTGTGTTTAAAATCTCTTAGAATATATTACGCTAGTATATTACATACATATTGTCACAATAAAATTTTCGCGTGCATTTTTAAAGTGATAGTAAAATAAGACAACGGGCGTCTTTTCCACTTGATTTATAAGTTCCTTTTGTATCGCGGCGCATATGGCGCGAAAACTGAAAAATTGCTGGACAGATAAATAATGATAACTTGGTGGAAAGTTTTACGTAAGACCTTTTTACAGGGTTTTGGCGAATGCGCTTTCATTTGAAAGCTCGCTTTTATTTTCACGCATTTTTCTGTTGTATTTATATTGTGGAAGAAGAGACTAATATTTAAGTTATTCTTAGGGATCCGTAGCTTGAAAAGAAAAAAGTAAAGTAGTTAAATTATAGGCGAGAAAAAGGCTTTTTTAAAAAACTTATTTATTTCATTTTACAAATAACCTTTCTGTATCAGAGCAAGTTGAAGACAAAGAATATTAATTAAATAATTATATTATTGAAAATAGTTAACTCAGCAAATATATTAAACTATATTGTTTGTTTCCACGAGCTGAAGTGCGGCGTCAGGGGAATGTATCTTTACACGTTGTTAACTCTCTCAAGACCCTTTTTCCGAGGAACGCGTGGGGGTATCAAGCTGAAATGTATATTAAATACTCATATACTGTCCCTTGAACCTGGCAAACTTCTCAGCCAACGTAATCAAAACATACAGTCGTTTGTGCCGCAAATTTTCAAAACTGACAAGTGAATCAAAATCTAGAGGATACTTCCCGTGAACTCAGAATCTTTAAATATGGACACAGCACAGATAAAGAGAAAAAAAAATTGAATTTCTTTTTCATAGAAAAAAATCGTCACAAATTTATAATTGTAATTAATATCATACAAAAGGAGTGCATACGCCAGCAAAGTGAAGTTGCTAATTTGCATTTGTTTTTTAATACGGTTGATTTATTTTTTGATTAGGTCGACTTGTGACTGTGGATTTGTGTAATAAAATCTGTGAAACTGAATTTAAACATCAGCTTCACGGTGTATCCCGCAGGGAGGGCACAGGGAACTTAGTGTTAAGATACTCCGTTGCCTACCGAGTTCTGGAGGTATTGCGAGTTGAGTATCGGCACTCAACGCCGCGCTTGGCATCGCGGAGAAAGAGCAAAACACCAGAGCGGAGAAAGAAAAATATCAACACACTCGAGTACGAATCGAATCCACAACCTGTCGCATTTACAGGCACACGCTTGCCATAGAGCCTCGACTCTCCCGTTCAGGTATAGATATATTATTCATAAAGTAAAAAAAATCTCCATACGTCTGAACGTAAAACACACGCAATATATATATTTCAAAGCGTCGAGATATGCGAGAGACGCCGCCGATGAATTCCCATTTGAAACGGCACCCGTCTCGGAATCCCAAATATCTTATCAAATATTTTAAACACTATAATATTCATTCGTACGTGAAATATTATGATTGGTCGTAGATAGATATTGTTTTATGTTATGTAGATTTTTTTAGGGTCTTATTTAAAATGGCAAAAGGGGAACCCTTGTAGGATTAATTTATTATCTGTCTGCCCGTTTGCCTAGATTATTAACTTATTCGAGATCGTGTGGAAGAATCAAACTGAAAATATAGAAATAAATCAAAATAAATCAGCTTCACGCTGTATTCCACACACAGCAGGGTAGGCAGAGGGAACCTAGTGTTAAGACACTCCCGTTCCCCACTTCCTCCTGAACTCTGGAGGCATTACGTGTTGAGTGGCAGAACTCAAAGCCGCGTTTAACCTCGACACCAGAGCGAAGAAATGGAAATATAAATTTAAGTAAATATTTTGTCTCCTCGAGTGGGGATCCAACCCACAACCAGTCGGTTTTACTGTCACTCCTCGTGCCGCTGCGCCACGACTGGACGAAAATAATATCAAATGATCAGCTTCACGCTGTAACCCCATACAGCAGGCTAGGTATAGGGTACTTAATGTTAAAACACTTCCTCCCCCGCATTCTGCCGAATTTGCCTCGACACCAGAGTGAAGAAATGGAAATACAAATTTAAATAAATATTTCATTTCCCCGAGTGGGGATCGAACCCACAACCAGTCGGTTTTACAATTACATATTGTGTCCCTGCGCCACGACTGGCCTCGATATTCACGTATACAGAAGAAATCAAGGGTCTACGTCAACACAATTCAAATTTTGTTTGAAATTTGTCGCGTAATTAAAATCTATAGCATCCTTTCCGTGAAAAAAAATCCTAAGTGTGGAATAACGCTTTAAAAATGTTAAAAATAAGAACCTAATGTACTTAAGACAGTCCCTTCTCGAATATCCGCCGAGTTCTCGAGACATTGCATTTAAAGTGGCGTTGAGGTCCGCCTTTCAACACACAGCCTTAAGGATTTGGCGAAAAGTAGTAAACGGAGTTTGTATACTAGGTCCCCTTTGCCCAACCCTACTATGTACGGGATACATCGTGAAGCAAAAAAAAAAGAAAAAGAAAAATAATGTTTAGAAATTATTTATTTTCAGCTT
>DWQW01006766.1:0-15863 GCA_018249695.1 Heliconius erato demophoon | reverse complement strand
TCTTAGTGGATGTCCAGAATATGAAAATAAACATCTGCCCAAATTTCACGTTTGTACCATCAGCGGTTACGGCTCTGCGTGCGTCTTACCTCAGTCAGTCAGCACAAGTCCTTTTATATATATAGATATTTATAAATAATTTATATTTAATTTTTACAATTTAAGAGGCATTGCATATTCTATAGCAAAATTCTATTTTGCTCTAGTTTGACTTCTCCGGAAAAACAGCTGGATTTAATTTTTTTTATTTTTTATAGTCTAGTGAACAAGAATATATACCTGAACAGTATAAACTTCGTCCCCTGCCTGCATTCTAAAAGCGTAGTCTCGAGGAGCTGTGCCGCCTTCACCGTGCTGGTACAGCTTCAGATCTACCCATTTGATGGGTAAAACATCACCATTTGGTAATCCCACTACGCCTGCTTCCATGCTAGATTTATAATGAATTAATATTTATTAGCAATATAAAGCCAGCCCTTTCATTTCCTCGCTCTTGTAACGCAATTTCTCCAGAATTCCGCTGAAAGTGGGGAACGAAAGTCTTAATGGCAACGGAGTGTTTTAACGCCAGGTTCCCAATATCCCTCTATCTATCCTGCTACGTATAGGTACAGTCGGATACAGTGTAAAGCTAAAAAAAACTTTATTTTTAATTACCTAGTTGCAGTGCAGGGCTGGCATATGACACCCACACTAATGCTGGTGCCATCTTGTAAGAAAATATGATGAAAAGCGTAACGGTGCATCAATGTCCAATCACGAGTTTGGCCTAAGTAAGAAAATAAATTTAAATTTAATATATACTCAAATTTTAAGTATTTTTCTTTCCTAAGTGTGGAACAACACTTTAAAATATTTAATATTATTTTATTATAATCTCCAGGGTTCTCAAATGCTCCTTATCAAACTCTTTTAATCTGATTGTAAACGAGATGATAGTGGCTTCGATGTCTCCTCGGGGGTATGAATTGTTTTTCTTTTTCTTCGCTTAAGCACAAAATGTTTAGAATTTTGATAATTTTTCTCTTCACCTACCCTTCTATATGCGGGCTAAAAACTTGCTAAATATAAAAAACATTTAAGTATTTTAACATATCCTAAGAGGATTCATATTATGTACATCTTATGTTATATTGACGTCGGTCGTGGCGTAAGGTCACAAGCGTGCGGCTCTAAACGCGACAGGTTATGGGTTCGATTTCCATTCGAGGAAATTAATTATTTAATATTTTCAGTTCCGCCACTCCACACGCAATGGAAACGGAAAGTCTTAACAGTAGACTCGAAAGTTAACCCTGAAATAAAAAAAAAATTATGTACTACATTCTTTATATTTGTATATAAAGAATGTAGTACATAATTTAATTTTTCACTTAGAAGCAATATATTTATATTTGTTACCAAAACTATGATCCCTGAATGATGGTAGAGTGTATTCGTAAGACTCATTTTCTATCTTAAATTTACATTTGAGAGCGCCAAACTGCTCGTAATGCGACTGGTGGGCTCTGAAATAAAAGAATATGTTAAACAATTTGTTCCACCTTTTTTTTAAAAAAAGGTTAAAAAATGTTAGATAGCAGGATCAAACGCCGCGCTTTTTCCAAGATCGAGGAAAATAAAATTATTATTATTTAATCAGTTGTGAGTGTAGCTCAATCTATTTATAAATATTTTTAAAAAACATAAACATAGTGGCGCAGAGGCACAAAGTAAACGGGACTGGTGGTGGGTGAAATATTTATTATTTTCATTTATCAGTTTTCTTAAGGTCATATAGCGCGGTGTTGAGTTCCGCCACTCATAACGCTATGCCTCCAGGATCCGGCGGAAAGTGGGCAACGGAATGTATTAGCATTAGGTTCCTTCTTCCTACCCTGTTATGTGTCCGCACATGCCATACAGTTTGGAGCAAAAAAATACATAGAGACATCGTCGCACAATGGTATACTGTTTTACTGTAAAAGCAATGATTGCAAGATCGATCTCCATCAGAGGGAAAATTTTCGTTTTGCCGCTGTTTTGTAGCAAGACAAAGTTCCATTTGGTTCCAATACTCAATACACGCTATATCAAATTAGCGCGAAAAACGAAAAACAGAGTGTCTTAACACTTGGTTCCCTCTCCCTACTTTGTTTTACGTTACTCACGTTTTCAATCCTTCAAAATAGCTTCGGCTCCATTTCTCTCTGGCTATGGACCTGATGACGGCTGGCGGGTGTAGATCGCTATCGTAGTCGAAATATTTACCCGTCGCTGTCCATTCCCCACTGAACTCCACTTCCACCGTTTTGCTTGGATCATTTTGGTACCTGAAATAGTTATCGAGATTTTAAAATTATTGAAGTCTTGTGCTGATAAGAAAATGCCTGATATGATAAATACTAGCTAACAATACTTTTTATCATATCAGGCAGCTGTTAATACTAATTAGAATTTTGAACTTTATCTCTATAAATGATATAAGGATATTTTATGTATAAATATTATTTTATATATTTTTCATCAAGAATATTTTGAGATTTGAAAAAAAATAGGACATTTGATTGAATTTGCTAATTGATTAGGCTAATATGCTATATGGTGTTGTTTCTATATTAAAATTATAGTATTTAAGGAAAATCCAGAGGGGCCAGTCGTGGCGCAGGGGCACGCGCGTGTGACTGTTTAAATGTGACGGGTTGTGAGTTTAATTCCCACTCGAGAAAATATCATATTTAACATTTTCATTTCTTCGTTCTGGTCTTGAGGCAAAGTGCGGCGTTAAGTTCCGCCGCTTAATATGGAATGTCTTTAAAATTCAGCGGAAAGTGAAGTGAAGCGTGAAGCCGAAGACAATCCTTAAAAAAATGTTGAAACCAAAATTATAGTATCTATATACAAACCACATCGGTCCATTGTAAGATATGGCCCACTTCTTCATCGGCTCTATAGGCTTAATTTTAATGCCCTCAGCCGCAAATTCGCCGATAGGTGCTCCAAATAATACTGTATCTGGTATCTTCTTACTGCAAAGAAGACCTTTTCCTGGTAACTGTAAAAAATTATAAAATATTTAAGATTTTTTATAATGAAATACAGGGAGGAAAAAAAGGATTTTTAGATTTTATAACTGAAAAACAAACTAAAACTTTATTTATCTAGCTATCTGTCTGTCTGTCTGCCATCGGTTCGTCCGTCAAGATATTTTTTTTAAGATCTCGTGAAATTTAACTGTTTTTATATATTTTTTGCTCCATTTTGTTGCCCTAAATATAGAGTCACACCCAAATTTCATATGAATACAACCAAGACACAAGATAAGTGATTAGTTTGTTTGTTGCTTGTAACAATTAAAACGGAGATAATGGATTCCATGACTAAATTAGGCTAATATTTGTGTTATGATTATAAGGTTTTGTTTTGTCGTTTGTAATATAGAGTTTTAATACTTATTTACGTCTATACAAATAAGGGTAATAAGAACTTCAAAATGTGCGATTTTTTATAAACCAGTGGACTCTCGACTTCTATTCTTATTTTTTTCTTTAAGATTCAAATTTATATTGGGCAGTTTCCAAGAGGCGTTGGTTCATATCCTGTTACGTTCAATTTTTTATACGTTTCCTAAAAAAGTACTTAATACGAGTATAAGTGAACAAATTAGAACAATACCAAAATATATTAATAGATGGAATTACTTATAAGTTAATTGAATAGACACCTACCCCGATATAAAACAGTCCGTTGCACATGCCCATGGGTCGTCGTTCACAACCTGATATCACGTACACACCCTTATCTCCTTCATCTTTTTGGGCTGATATGAAGAATACTGCATCGAATGCCTAGATAAACAATTTCAATTAAATGTCATGTATATGAAACATATAGTTAAATATGTAGTGGTGTTGTGTTGCGGAACTTAACGCCACGTCTTGTGTCGTTGTCATAGCGGACAAATAAAAAAAACCCCTCATTTTAAATAGTATTCACAACCGTCGGATTTATATTCAGCAATTGTACAAAGTCGGCTTTTTATAAAAGTTATTAGTTATTCAGCGGAAATTCCTTCAGCATCCGGCGGAAAGTGGGAAACAGGGTGTCTTAAGATTAGGTTCCATCTGCCAACCCTGATGCGTGCGGGATACAGCGTGAAGCTGATTTTAAATTGACTTCAAAAATATGTTTAATACATACCTTAGCATGTTCGCTGAGTGGTTGTGCTCTGTCCATATCAGCGGGATCCGCATAAGCCTTCACTCCTTGTCCAGCCCTACCATCGTTGCCGACCGCCTTATTCTTATTAAAATACTGAAAAACAACAGTTTTTATAGCCTTTTATTACTACGAAATTATTTTTTTTCTACTTCACGCTGTATCCCGCATACAGGAAGGTAGGCAAAGGGAACTTAGTTCACTAGCTCAGTCCCTCCGTTCCCCACTTTCCGCCGGATTTCCTAGGCAGTGCGTGTTGACTGGCCGTGGAACTCAACACCGCCCTTTGCCTTGGTACTACAGCGAGGAAATGAAAATATTAAATATTTCATTTCCCCGAGAGGAATTTAACCCACAACCGATGCGTTATCATCACATTCTTGTGCTCCTGCGCCACGGCGGCCTCCATTTTATACACTTTTAATATAACTGTCATACTGCGCCACAATGTCTTTATTAATTTTCTTTAATAAATTTAAATTTAATGATATATAACTTTAGTTAGTTTAAATTAAAAACATGAAAGTTGATAAGTAATCTTGACTCAACAGGTGTTAATCAAATAATTACGAAACACATTATATAATGAAGATAAAACGAAACGGTCAAAGTACTTGCTTAATGTCGTGGCACAGCGGTAAATCATCTGACTCTAAACGTGACGACCATGTTCGATTTCTACTCGGGGGAGCAAATTATTTTCATTTTCTCGCTCTGAAAACAAGGCCAAGGGTGGAGCTAAGTTTTGTCACTCAACACGCAATATCTCCAAAAATTTGTCTGTCCATTTCAAAATATATAAATGAATTATCCGGTGTGGCTTGGAATTTTTCGAAGATCCTTAATTCTAGATATTTCAATACTATACTTAAATATCAATAAAAAATTAAGAAATATATTTTCAGTAAAGATTATTTGGAATGTTCTTTCGGAACTCTTCTCTTTTTGCAACTAAATATGTAATATAGAAATTTTACGGTTACTATGTTGCACATTAAATGCTTTGTATGTATGAGCAAAGGGCATATAACGATAACATCCGATATACTGTATCTATTAAGACAGGAATATTTTCTTTATTTTTGAAATGGATATGTTGATAAAATATAAAGAGATTGTTGCTTGACTCCAAAATGTGGGGAAAAATATAAATTATACTTTTTTTTAATTTTAAACTGAATCCCGCATTCAAACCATGCCATATCAGCTTCTTCATACCTATATATTTTTTTGCTTAGCTTCACGCTGTATTCTGCGTATAGTAGGATACGCAGAGGGAGCCTAATCTCAAGACACTCTTTTCTCCATTTTCTGTTGACTCATTGAGTACTGTGCGGTGGAGTTCAACGCCACACAGCGAAGCTACAGGAATTCACAGTCAAACTGCACCACAACGGTACTCCCGTACCGCTAAATGAAAATTAATTAAAAATTAAAAACAAATCTTACCTTCCTATAATAATAGAGACAGGAGAACACAGCATATTTCAAATAATACCATTTTCCAGGCACTGTGTATACACCAAAAATCGGCTCTGGATCTTTTTTTCTAAGAAAAACTATTAATAATATTATAATTATTACGGCGGCGACAGTGAGGCATGTCATTTTGTCGAAACACAAGAACTGAATGAGCAGTGTTTATTGTTTATAGCTGATAACAGACGCAGATTTGTGATAAAGTGAAATAATTCCGTTTTGTGGTCAGTTTTGATGTATCTTTACTTTTGTTATCTTATTTGAAATGTTAAGTAAATTTTAGTGCTGTATTAGGGTACTATATGGCAGATTAATAATATGTCAACATAATATTTTTATAAAAAAAAACAAACAACGGACAGGCGAAATTGTTGAATTTAGAAAGTTGAAATTTGGTATCCATGTAGGTGTGGCTAAGAGTGTGTAAAGGGCACTAAAGACGCTATGACAGAAAATTCTCAATCTTTGTTATTTTTGATAATAATAACTATTTTTAAAAAATCAGTTTCACGCTGTATTCAGCCCACAACAGGGTAGACTGAAGGAACCTAATGATAAGACACTCCGTAAGTATTTTTACTATATACATTATTTTTAGTTCCTTTAAGTACTTTACGTATATAACAGTTTTGGTGAACCAATGATATACCTATTTGAGCTGCCTGAATTACTGAAGCATACTTACTTATTTTATCTTTTTTAAAGATCGAATGTATTTATCTTTGTACCTATTTCATATTTTTATAAAAAACACTAGCGACTCGCTCACGGCTTCACCCGCTTAAACTATACGATTATTTAGGAAAAATTGGTTAATTTTTATATTTAGTGTCGTTCTATTCTATACTCATACTATACTAACAAAATATATTATTATAATTTTTTAATTTAAAGTTATTTATTTTAATTATTTTTGGATTTTCTTTGTTTTTCCAAGCAAAAATTGTTTTGTTCTATGGAAATATGTTTTATTATTTTATGCGCAAAAAAAGTTAAAAGGCATTTATGCTGTTCCACAAACTGCACTAGTGAAAATCTTAAAATTGTTGATTTAACTGTTCCGGAGATTAGCCCGACCAATCAAAAAGTTATTTACTACTACTTAAATACTAGAGGCCGGTCGTGGCGCAGCGGCATGAGGTGCGACTGCAAAACCGACCGGTTGTGGGTTCGATCCCCACTCGAGGAGATGAAATATTTACTTAAATTTATATTTCCATTTCTTTGCTCTGGTGTCGAGGTTAAGCGCGGCGTTGAATTCTGCCACTTAACACGCAATGCCTCCAGAATTCAGCAGAAAGTGGGGAACGGAGTGTCTTAACACTAGGTTCCCTCTGCCTACCCTGCTCTGCTGCTGCTGCACTGATACAGCGTGAAGCTAATTTAATTTAATTTTTTATTTAAATACTACAGTATAAATTTAACCTTTTTAATGTCCACTTTCCAGAGAACGCATTTTTATACTTATCGCGATTAAAAGATATCTAGCCGACGAATTGACCAAATATCAAATTATCTATACAAAAAAAAAATATAGTTAAAATTATCTTGATGATGAAATATTTTGAATTCATGAGTATTTGTGTCATGTTCTGTGAAAATGTAGGAGTTATTTATTGTTTTTAAATATAAAAAGCAATTTAGCTTAGTTATTATATATAAATATATCTTAGTCCTACAATTCCATAGTGCATATATATATCGTATATAAAACATATGGCTCAGTGGTCAGAGCGGTCGGTTTCCAGGAGGCGCGGGTTCGAGTCCCGCTATGTTTATTATTTTTGTATGTTTTCTAAATAAGTGAAGTTTGATTTTATTATAAATTTTTGAGACGATTTTTTACCACATGAGTAACATAACCCTCTTTTTTCTTGTATATGTCAAAATTTTTCGGAAATAAAATGGAGGCTATGCTACTGGCTATGATAATGTTTCTTTTTGAAATAGTAATGTTTCTATTGATGGAAAAAATGTTAAAATCGGTAGTTTTGAAACGTATTGATACAAACAAACCAAAAAGTCTCCTGTGTAAAAAAACTTTTTTTTAATATTCTTTTTTTAAAAAAAGAAATTATATTTGAACGTATCAGTATTTAACTCAACCTAGTAATTAGTCTTAGTAACTTAATTTATACTAATAATGAGGTTAATTCATTATTTCGATAGATTAATAATATGATAAGAATATTTTCTTTATCTGTGTAAAGATAAATATGTAAGTAATTATTAAATTTGATTTAAATATAGAATTTGATTGAAACATTTGTCGAGTTTTCCTGCAATAATAATTTCATATAGCTATGTTTTTAGGTTCATGCATCCGCTTTCCAGTGTAAAGCAGGGTAGGTAGAAAAACGGTCGACGAGTAGTGGTAACTGGAATTAGATTTTCTGAACGTTTGTAAATTGTACTCTCGAGAAAAAAATAAACAAAAGCAAGAAAAATTTCTTCGCTCTGGTGTCGAGGCAAAAGCGCCCGAGAGAGAGGCTCCAGAATTCGGCAGAAAGTAGGGAACGGAGTGTCTTACACTACGTTCCCTCTGCCTACCCTGCTGAGTGCGGGACACAGTGTGAGGCTGTTTTTTTTTTAAGAAAAATGTGAAAATCAAACCTTACGCAGCGTCTACAGCTCCATAACGGGCACGACTCGCCGGCCGTTCTGTGATTTAGATTTTTTGTGCGCTTTGTAAACTTTGATTGATTGATTCTTTTACACCATTTAGATATAATATGAAGGTATATTTTATTGTAGGTTTTATTGTAGTGTATATTTTACTAATAATAGATGTCAATGATTAAGAATGTTTTATTATAAATACACATACGCACATTCACACGATTTTTTAATATATAAAGAAGTTATGTTTTTTCATTTATTTCACATATGAATTGTACATATGAATATTAAATGAATAAAAAATATTAAGTATTACTTGGTAAGTTACCAAATTTACATTTGGGTTCTTAAATACAATAAAAAAATATTAACTTTTCTTATTTTACTTTCTATTATTATATTTACACTGTTAGCCTCAACAGAGTTTGAGGAGACAACGTAGTGCTAAGTCACTACGTTCTCCACACCCATTTTATAGACATTATATTTGTGACTGGCGGAACTCAACTCCGTGTTTTGTCTTAACAGAGCGTAGAAATGAAAAAAAAAAAAATTAAATAAACAATTATACAACTATTTCGAGGCACCTATAATAGTAAGAATGAATAAGAAAATATTGATTATATCTAAATATAAGTTTAAAGCTGCAAAAATATATTCTTCAGGCGATATGCTGTACTTGTGTTTGCCTCCCATCATCAGCTGGGTGTCGTAGACGAGGTATAGGGAGAATATGAGTGCACCGGCCGCAGCGTATACTAGAGTCAGTATGTTACTACGTATTATAATAGCTAAGATACCTGAAAAAACAATGTGTTTTATTAATATCTTTTATTTCTTTTTTAAATATATCTATTATGTAAAATGTATGTAATTTATTTTAGGTATGTTTCTATTGAAATAAATTCGAGTTTCCTCTTTCTGCTGCTTAAAAAAATTACTACTAGTTTTTTTTACATTTTCCAAAAAATAAACAAAAAGTCGTAACATATATCAAATATAGACAGGTAATAGTAGGTACGGATTAACAACTATCTTTTTCTTAAGATGAATTGAAGATTTTTATTAAACTAGGATTGAATTTATTCGTAATAAATATGTCTTCTTTTATCTGTTTAACGTGTATGTTAAATATTTTTTAATAATATATGAGATCTAATAAGACACGCACCAGCGCGTGCAGCCAAAAAAAGTAGCAGTTAAAAGGCTGGAAACGCGCAATATGTATTTTACACGAACCATTTCAAGCTTCTTTTGAACCTTTTACAACTCGTAAACAAATTAGCATACATGCATGACATTTAGCACATTTCTTAAAACCTAGGGGCTTCTTATGTATATTAAAATTTCAACAATTTAACTTAATCATTTATTCATAACTAGCGGCCTGCCCGCGCCTTGCCCGCTTGAACTACATCATTATTAATTTAATAAATAGATATAGATAATAATTAATTGATTTGGATAAGTATTAATAATATCCTTTGTAAGATAACTGTAATGATTGCATACTAGCTCCTGTACTGTTTTTAAATTAGTTACAAATATTATTAGTTAAATATTAACGTTCAAAAATCGGCATATGTGACTAGCTCACTCCCTCAACAAAAACTATTTGAAAAAGCTTGAATTTTATCTCTAGAAAACACAGAACTTGGCACCCATATATGTACATCTCTCATTATTTTGCTGGTAAAGTCGGGAACGACGCCTTACATAATACATATTTGACTTGGCTCTCACTTCACGTTTATGTTTGGATGGTATATTATTAAAAGACTACATTTTAATTTGGTATTGTAATAGCTATTTTCATTTCGTAGGTTAATTCAGTTTTTAAAGCCATTCACAGAAAAATGTTGCTTACCAAAAACAAGGAGGACTATGGAAGCGGCTACCAAGGCGCCGCCCATCATTGTAAAGTCCCATTTAGTTTGGAACGCGAAGATCGTTAAACCAAGACATACGGCTGCTGTGATGCCGACCGCCATCATTACCTATATAAATAGTAAGAATAATATTTTTATTTTTTTATAAATATATGAAAATAAAAAAAACTAAAAAGTAAAATTTGGTTGTCTATCGGATATTAAACATAATTTTTATGTAGGGAAGTGGAGGCTTCTAACTTTCGTCTCTTGTTTTATCTTTTGCATTTTATTTGGAGTTGACAAACGGCGGCATTTATTTCCACCCATCAGCCTTTCGAAGTCCACTGCTGGACATAGGCCTCTCTTAATGCTCGCCACTCCGCCCGATCCTGCGCCCTCTGAATCCAACGGATTCCCGCTGTCTTCTTTAAGTCGTCGGTCCACCTGGCTGGAGGGCGGCCTGTACTCCTTTATTTGCATTTATTTTGTTTTGTTTAATTAAGTACGCCTCAACTGGGCTATAATATTATTTTTTTAATCAAAGGGATTACGTTTCTTAACATTTAAACATCAAAAATAAAACTTCACTAGGTGGAAGGAAAGGAAATAGGAGTGTCTTGACACTATCTAATCTATAAATGTGCAGCTATTACACATTACATACAGATGTGCAGTATATTAAAGGTACATACCTCCGAAACATTATACACGCTGGTAGCCACTCCCAAAAGGAAGCTTTGGGCTATAGTAAATATTGCTAAGAAGATGAAGTTCATAGGCGAAGTGCGACGGACCTCTGGACAACACGCCATTGAGATGAGGCATACGAATAATATTACAAATGCTACCCAACTGTGAAAGAAGTAAAAAAAATATTATTAAAATAAATGAAAGTATATAGGTTTTTCACTCCTAGTTCACATTAAATTCGCCGTTTTTGGCTTCGAATTGGTACTTTTATCTTCAAATTTGTATTTTTACACCTCAATTTCATCCTTGTTACAATAACAAAAACTTCTATTTGAATTATAAATATTATTCCCTTATAATCCTTCGAGCCCCATAAAATTTAAATGACTCCCCCGACTGTTCCTAATCAACTATTGGGTTTGATTTTTTCTTTTTACTTTTATGTAGTCGGATTTTATGTTTTTTATAATAACATATTTGATACGTGCCAATTATTCGAGCTAACATCAGAATTAGGCACTTTTCTTTATTATTAAGCTTAAACGTACCCACACTCCATGCCTTAACGTGTTTAATTTTCTGGGTCACCTTGTGATTTATAAATATATTCCACTCATCTCAACTAATCACCGTGCATTGCCTCGTCAGCATAACCAGAACGAGAAAAATAAAATATGAAATATTCCCTTCCCGCGAGTTGAAATCAGACCCACAAACCCACGGTCGAGTTAACAGCCGCACACTTGTGCCAACGACGGCTTCAAAGTTTTTAAACATAATGTCACTTAAACGTTAATAGGTGTCTCTGAGTACGGTTAAATCTCATAAGTGATGAATTTCAAGTTCTACTACTTACAAGAGATAAGAATTCTGTCGAACAAACTGTTTAGTTGGTTCGTGGAAGAGGAACAACGCAATGAATCCCATCGTCACGAGGAGCTGAGACATCAGTATTGCGTAGACCTAAAGTATAATAAAACCTTTTACTTTTTTTATTTAACAAAATCAATTATGCTAGAGAAAGAGAAAAAGAGTATTAAAATGTAATTATTTATTTTTACCTAATTAGCCAATTTCATTTTTTAATAATTTTCCTTAAAATAATGAATTATCTCCTTTATTACATATCTACACGTGCGATTTTTAATTGAACACTGTGTTGTAGATATAAGAAGAAAAAAATATTTTTCTCTATAAATGCAGTCATTATCAAATCAGCCATTTCAGTTTCCAGAAGCCAGCGACAATCATATAATTTATTAACTATTAACTTTATTTAATAATTCGAAACATCTACCTTTCTAATGAATCCTTTTCGTATACTTTGTTCTGTAAAATCAAAGGCGGCATGGCCCTCTCCATCCTCACCATAACTTTGAGGACCGTAGTACCCTGTCTGAAAATTTAAAAAAAATAGGTAAAAGAATATAATTTCTTCAATATCATTGGGGCCAGTCGTGGCTTAGGCAACGGTTGTAAGCGCGACAGGCTGTGGGTTCGATTTCCACACCGAGAAATAAAACATTTAACATTTTCATTTCCTCGCTCTGGTAACGAGGCATAGCAGGGCGTTGAATTCCTCCACTCAATACGCAATGCCTCTAAAATTCGAGAATGGAGTGTCTTAACATCTAGCTCAGGTTTTCCGTGCTTATCCTGCTATGTGCGGATTACAGTGTAAATTTCATTAGGGAGGGACGAAATGTTTTAACACTCCAAAAAAAAAAATGATTAGTGGAGCTCAACATCTTTTCTAACCATACCTGAGACAGACATTTTATAAGTAAATTTTGTGGTAAATCACTACCAAGTTGCGTTAAAAAAAGTAAATCATATAAATATATCATAAGGTTTTTTTAATAGTAAACGAACAAAAGTCAATTCACAATATACTTAAAGTAAAAGTAATAATATATATATATATATATATATATATATATATATATATATATTTACATACGGTGCCTACAGTACATATAAATTAAATATGATTTCTTCATCATTTCTTATCACATGTATTTACTTTCATAAACAATGTGTGACTCATTAGCGTTAGTATAACATTTTGTTTCATGTTATAAGATATAATGCATTTTTATTAGAATTACTGACTTAAGATGACTAAGTGCTTTGGGGGTTTCCCTGCTCTCGTGGACAATGTATTCCATCAGACCACAACTGAATAAAAAATGTCTTAAAAATCGGCCGGGGCGCGGGTAACGGAGTGTTTTAAGCCAAAATTATCTCCTTTTACTGTATTATTCGAGAAAAGCCGTGAAGCCATTGTGAATTTCATTCAATTTCATTTCATTTTTAGTTTACGAAGCATAATTTTAACCTCTAGAAGTCTAGACTGTAATATCCAGAACAATATCCAATTTACAAAAAGCTATTGTAAAATAATCTCGTCAAAAACAAAATATCTAGATTCTTGACACTATTGTTGCATTTTTTGCTCTACATTGTAAATCGGATTTTGTAATGAGATTGCGATGCTTTATATAGTTGGTATTAAAAGTTATATATTTTCAATTAAATCAATGTTTAAATGGGGAACGGAGTGTCTAAACGCTGGGTTCCGCATACACATATGATACAGCATGAAACTATTTTTTTATTTCGGTCAATAGATGGTTTTCATTTTCACTCAACCTTCAATGTCCTGAAAGTGGGTGGAAAATGGAAAACTGATTGTATTAACACAAGATATATTAGTCCTATTAGATGTCGAAGGATTACGTGCACGTATGCATAATAGACGATATAAGTAAATGACAATATAGATATAAGAAAAATATCGAAAGTAGTAACAAATAATGTAATGTAAAAATATCTAAATTAGATTACCAAACTATTGAGTTGAAATATTTTTTTTGGTGACGAGTGCAACGATTTGTTTTCCAATGCGTTATAAAATCTGTCAAAGATAGTTGAAAAAATAATTTAAAAAAATATTTTTTTATAATATTGCGTTAATTTTTAAAACATTTTAAAACATATTCGGGCGAATTGGGAACCTCTCCCTTTTTTGAAGTCAGTTGAAAATGAGAACATTCTCTTTTTTGAATTTGGTTAAAAAGAAATGCAAAGATGAGGAATATCATTTCTGACATATTAACAATGTTTTTTCTTGTTATTATTACAGTACATTTATATTTTCTACCAAAAAAAAAACAACTTTACCTAACCAAACTTTTACCAAACTATCAATAAAAATGGGACCACACGGGAAGCACTAGCTATCAAATAAAAAAAAAACATCAAAATCGGTTCACCCAGTCAAAAGTTATGAGGTAACAAACATAAAAAAAAACAGTTGAATTGATAACCTCCTTTTCTTACAAAAGTTGGTTAACAAAAACTAGGTTCTCTCCGAGTACCTAAATGCATTAGAATAAAAAAACAATTTAATTTTGTTTAAGTATATTGTAAAAAAAGAAAAAAAAATGCCAAATATTACTGCTAAGAAAGAGAATATTCAAGAAGGTGCCATCATTTGATTATTTACCAATCACTTACTATTTAACCTATGAAAGTATTAAAGAATTATATTTTTTTTTTCTTAAATAATAATATTTCTAAAGAAAAGTAATAATAACTAACCTGAGCCATATCGACGTCCGTTCGCGTATCGTGTAACACAATCACTGATAAGATATAAGGTACAGCAGTCAACTGGATAAGGTGTCACATACTTTAATATGAATAATATGGCTCTTTCCAGAATTAAAATATGCTAAAATTCGGAGATTAGTTTGAACGTAGCAGGATTTAAACTTACACTTCTTAGAAACCGTCTAAGTCCTGACCACTAAGGTACGTTCACTACCCTTAGTGGTCAAAGAGCTCCCATAGGCACGGATTCAAATCCAGATAAGTATTTTTTTATATGTAAATATTTTTATTACCTAAGTATGGAATAACACAATGAAAACGTTAAATAATATATATCAATATGAAGTTATATACCAATATACTATTCTGGTATCTCTACTGTAAACTTAGAATTAAAATCCTATAACTTAAGTGACCATGGATAGTTCCGTAAATAAATAAAACTTGGTGATTCACTCTTTTCTTCGTATTTTCATTATAACCAGGCAAGTAACTAAACTTTACATAAATGTAGGTATAATAATGTGAATTCGTGACATAATATAACACAAGCCATTGTTAATTCACAATAGCAGATAGCTAAGCGTTTTTTTAGCTTCACGCTGCATCTCGCACATAGAACAGTAGGCAGCGGGAACCTAGTGTTAAAACACTCCGCTACCGTCGCCCACTCGCCGCCGGTTTATCGAGGCTTGTCTCATTGCAACAATACAAAAATATATACCGCAAAGTGTGCCTGAAGACGCGACTGGTTGTGGGTTCGATCCCCACTAGAGGAAATGAAATATTTATTTATATTTATATTTTCATTACTTCGCTCTAGCGTTGAGGTAAAAGCGCGGCGTTAAGTTCCACCACTCAACACGCAATGCCTCCAGAATTCGGTGGAAAGTGAGGAACGGCGTATCTTAACACTAGGTTCCCTTTGCCTACCCTGCTGTGTGCGGGATACAGCGTGTAGCTGATATATTTGCATACGTAAATTATATCTATGTTATAGATAAACATATTGATGCTGTATGAATCATCACTGTCATGATACTATTTTTAGTAAACAAGTAGGTATAGGTAGGAACGAAGCAATTTATCAGTAAAGGTGAACGATAACGATGCTTCAATAAATCAATAAAAAACATCTCATCTTTTGAACTCCATATTGAAAATATATTAAAGTGGTACAATTTCAAAACGATTTCAAAGAAATATATTTTATATCTTTAAATCCATTTATTATTTTTGTTTGTTTAATATGAAATTATATTTCCCACGAATCATTACAAGGTACCTTATATAAAATAAACACAATAATCCACGCGTTTATAAGTTTCACATATATTTATTTATTTATGTGTATATCAAGCACATTCCCACTTTTTCAGCATGTAGGCAGAG
>DWQW01006765.1:0-15864 GCA_018249695.1 Heliconius erato demophoon | reverse complement strand
GTCGATATTTGAACATTAGGGTAGAAACTTGTAGTTTTCATAGAAAGTAGGAATTGTAAACATGTATCGTATAAACTTGGCTTTACCGTCATGTTGGGTGCAATTGCAACAATATCAGTGTCGTTCCTGCGAAGTGACGTCACATTTTAGTATTGGTTGTAGAATCTGATTTTTATGATGCATTCTACGCTGTTTTACCACTGGATGCACTTTTATTTCGAGTTTCATGGGAACAGGAGTGCATGGCTATATAAGTAAACTTGGGAATAATAAATAATAAATATCATTACCTATTTTTATTTAGGTTTCTTAAGTTCTATTGTATATTTTAATAAAAAAATATGTGAATTTTTGTACAAAACACATATTGGTATAATCTACTGTCTCGAAAGGTTAAGTCTTGAAGAGAGTAAACAAATAAATATGTTTTGTTGAAGACAGTCGTGTGGGCTTCTTTATTTTTATGAAAGATTAAAATATTTCTAGCTTCAAGCAGTACTTGTACACATTTTGCATAATTTAAGGAACATACATTTTGAATGCGCGGAAACTAACGCTGCGATATTGCTTACTACATTGAAAAATTAAACATAATCGAAATAACAATAAATATTTGGATGAATAAATGGAGGTTGTAAGGCAAAGGCGCTGCGTTGAGTTCCGCTACTTACACTCAATGTCTCGATTGCTAGCGATAGTATTAAATATGAGTTTATAGTAAAAGAGATGTTAATACGATCAATCAGAATGAAACGAAATAAAATTGAGTATTTAAATAAAGAGAAGTTGTTGTGATATTGTTACGAGTGAAAATAGAAATTGTAAAAGAAATTCTTATGTTAATATATATGTATGTGTTGTAATAAATATTGTTATTATGATTATTGTGAATTATGACATTGAGATACTTCCGGCAAGCTTAGTTTTGGGAGGGATGTTGTACTATAAAAACTCCGTAAAAGCACAATTAAATACACCCCCCATGATTAGCGTGCGCGGGGCATTCCCCCGCAAGCGCCAGCACTTCACGAGCGTCCATCAAAGCTCGTAATTTTTATCTTCAGGGGCGAGCTACACTCGCCCCTCCCAGCCCGGTGACGCTGTCAAGACCATTCCAGGTCAACAGCATTAAAGTCCATTCAAAAAAAAAAACAATTAAATACAGTCTTCGGAACGTTGTAATACAGGCAACAAGCTCTGAGAAAAAGTTATTTAAGTGATAGTAGATCTAAGTGATTTAAGTGAAGTGTTAAGCGTTATAAGTGATAGCCCTAAGTTCAACGTGTTAATAAAGTGATACAAAGAGTGAAGGTTTATAATTGTTATATCTAGTTTAGAGAGTTCTTCTTTCACGATAATTGGATAAAAAGTATGGAACGGATTAATTTAACACTAAATTCCATCTGCCTTTCCTACAATATAAATTAGATTAATAGGAATCGAATCTCAAACCAATGCTAACAGTCAAACACTTTTTGGTTTTAGTTGAAAACAGTATTTTTGCAATACATAACTACTTGTTACTGACAGTAGATATCGACGAGTTATACCAGAAGTATTTCGAAAAGTTTCGAAGTCCTAGAAACTTTTAACCTAGTCGATACTCTTGAAGAAATATTTTCGCAATTTTCTTATTAATAATTTCATATACTGTAATAAATTGTATATTTATAGGTTTTCAGTTTTAAGATACTTTGACCCCAGAGTGCTACGGAAAGAGCGGAACGGAAGTGCCTTAATGGGAACGTCTCTTCTTAACACTATGCTCCAAGGTTCCCTCTGCATACCCTGCGATGTGCGGTATTTAGCGTGAAGCTGAAAAAAAAGATTATTGAGTACTTCGGTCATTCAGAAAATGCACAGAAGAGAAAGATAGTAACATCGGTCTTTGTTAGATAACATTATTTTTCATCAAATTCCTCCATTGTCCACGAGCTCGTCTACTTTATTAATATTGATTTATTCACCCTACTGTTTGTGTTATTCTTTCTGATAAGATTTTTATTAGTAGATATTTCTTCGGAAATTGACGATTTCTAGTTGAATTTCCTTTTAGTATAAGCTTTTATAATAGAAAATATATTTAATGTAATGATAACTTTTGCAATTTAGTTTTTTTTTAACTTTTATTGTAAGAAGTAGTAGGTGAAGTTGATTTACTAGTAGGTAGAAATTCAACCAATATTGCATAAATCTTGAAATTAAAAACGAAAATAATATAAATAAATATTTAAAATTATTCGAAATTATATATCTAAAAGTTATTTGTTATACGAAATAGACAAAGAATATTCGACAATATAAGAGTAGTCATCTATGATTAAAGAACTGGCTAACGAGGTAATTTGTGCTAACGCGAACTTAGAACTACGGAATAATGTATGAGGCTAGAAATTATAGTAATTACCGCCTTTGTTGGGGAAGTTAGGTTATCTTAAATATAACCTGCCTTCTTGGCAGTCTTCGGTGGTTGTAAGTTCAAGACCTATGCGAATAAAATATGTTAACATTTTTTTTAGCTTTAGGACTTACTATATATTCAGTTTTTTCTCAGTTACTCTGAGTCCCGCGTTTATGCTGGGCAGAGGAAACCTGCAACCTAGTGTAACACACTCCGTTCCCATTAAGACATATGAATTTTCCACTTTTTCAGTATTATTCACAACTAAAGAATTATATGCATTTTGCCGCTTTGGTAAAAAGATAAAGCACGGCCTAAAATTCTGCCATTCAACATGCGATGTCTTGAAAATTGAGCGGAATCTGGGAGACAGAGTGTCTCAACACTAGATTCTCTCATGTTTATATATGTAAATTACTATATGTAGGACAACGATAAGCTTTAAAAAAATCCAACTAGAACTAAAAAAGGTGACTACGAAGGCGTGAAACTAGATGAGATGAATATAACACAAGAATAGCAGTATAATCTTCAAAATCTTAATATAAAAACTAAACTGAAACTGAATCTGCATATAAATAACATATACCTACGTTTAAAGGCAGTGGCGCAGAGGCACAAAGTGTGACTGTAAAATCGACTGGTTGTGGGTTCGATCCTATCTCGAGGAAGTGAAAAAATTATATAAATTTATATTTTAATTTCTTCGCTCTGGTGTCAAGTCAAAGCGCGACGTTCGTTCAGAATTTGGCAAAAGGGGGGAAGTTTAGTTACGCGGTTCAACATTGCATGTTAAACCGCGTAACTAAACGCTCTGCTTTGCTTTTTCTTTTGGTTCATGTTTACGCAAAATTCGGTGTTAAATCAACACTCAGTACGTATATATGTCTCAAAATCTGGAGCGTAAAATGACTTGTCTGTAAAATTCTATCACCGTCCTTCAGAATGCAAACAAATATTGATCTTTCCACAAAAAAGGTAATGAGAATAAATATTAGGTAGCAGTATCAACGTTATATGAATTATATTCTTATGTGATTAGTATTCATTCTCACCCAAAAATCAGAATTTTTTATAAGTAATTGTTATAATAAAATTTCACCTACATTTTTAGGCTTCCGTTAATCTTAAGGAAAAAAACGAACCCTTATAATATAACTTTGTTGTCCGTCCGTCCGTCTGTCTGTCTGTCTGTCAAGAGCCTTTATCACAGGAACGCTTGGAGATATCGAATTGAAATTCAAACTATTTACAGGTCAGGTCTACTGCAGTTTGGCAGCTAGCATGTACAGGTAGCAAGTACTAGTTCAGGAAAAACTATACATTAGGCTGATTAGGTATATTCTGAGTCAAATTTTATCAAAATTAACATAACAGTTCGAACGTGAAAGATTTCGTGAGTATTGGAAGCCCAATTTCAGAAAAAGCTCGAGACCTCCAATTTTTGCACGGAACCCTCGGTGTCACTGATGTCCAGTTTTACCACTTTTTTAGCTTCGACTAGCTTCCTGATTCATACTTTATGTGCTTTAACTAGCAGGATAGGTAGTGAGTGTCAAGATTCTCCGATCTCCACTTTATGATTCAATTGAAGATATTGTGTGTTGATTATCAAAACTCAACGTCGTGCTTTATTTTATTAGAGCAGGCAAATGAAAATAATTCAATCCCCCGAACGAAATCACGCTTACAGCCACACGCCTTCCCACTCCGTCACAACAGCCTTAACTTTACTAGAAAGCGACATATTGTTTCTTATTACGTAACACCTAAAAAAAATATATAAAAATCCTAAAAATATGATGTAATTTTTGGTCCAAAAAAATAACATATAGCTTCAATTATCACAAAAGTATCACAAATTATAAGAAACCCGAGTAATGCCTCCTTTTAGAAAAAAAAAACTAAAATTCAACAAAAAAAAAACATAATTCAATTAAACATTCATAGAACATCACAAACAATTAAAACACAAACCTCGTATTATAAAATGCACGACGCGGCGCGCTACAAAGCCAAAGCTATTCCACGAAAAGGCTTCACGCGCGTCTCGGCGAGATTTGAATAGTTTTAATGAGATGGCCAGAAAAGTTTGTGCAATTAGTGCAGCCGGGGCCCGGGGACTGGGACCGGGGACTGGGACCGGTATATAACGGTGTTTTAATTATTGAGACGCGTGAGTCTCGGTTGAAGACGCCCTTGAGGTTCCCACTCACTTTACGACTCTTGTATGTATACGTACCTACGTGTGTTGCCATTTGGCAGTCTTACGGCAAGTTTTATGAAGTGTTAACTTGGTTGGTTAGTTAGTGGGAATTCAATTTTCATATTGTGCTTGTCCAAGTAAGTTTTGTGAGTGTTATTGTGTTATTATGGCCGTGCGCAGCGGCTCTGTGGCTGTAAACGGGGCCGTCGAGAGTTCGATTCCCACTTGATAATATGTATATACATTGGGCGTACAAGTGGGGAACGGAGTATCTTAACTCAAGGTTCCTTGATGAGGTCCCCTGTAAGGCACAGAAAAGTCCATCTCAAAGTAATTAGTGCAGCCGGGGCCCGATAACTGTATAATAAGGATGTTTAAACTTTAAACTATTGAGAGGCGTTAGTGTCGGTTAAAGATGCCCTTTAGGTTCCCGCCTTACAGCAAGAATTATGAAGTGTTGACGTGGTATGTTAGTTAGTGGGTCAATTTTCGTTTTGTGATAAAGTTTAAGGTATATTTAAAGTATTATTCGTTATAATAATAAAATTTTTGTTTTATTGTATAAGTTTTTTTTAAGTGTAAGTAATATCAAAGAATGATTTGTATTATGTTTGTTCTCTTTTTTTTTATTAATTCATGCATGTCAAGTTAGCCTATAAGTGCGGTATACAGTTTATGTTGTAGTCCCTTAAGATTGTTTTGTTTTTAGCATAAGAATTATTACTGTATACAACGTTGGCTTCCTATTAAATAAAATAAAATAAAAAAAAATAAGGTATAGAAAAGGGGGGTCATGCGCAGGGGCACGTGTTAGACTGGAAACACGCCGATGTCGGTTTCGTTCCCATTTGAGAAAACTCAATGTCTCGAACATTGGGCGGCATTCAGTATCTTAAGATAAAGTTTCTTGATGAAGTCACTTGTGAAACACAAATTCCACAGAATTTTAAATGTAATTGTAAAGTTTCATTTTTTTTTAATTTATGATTTTGATTTAATATTATGGTACTACTAATTTATTTTTACAAAAAGTAATAAGTAGCTGTAAATTTTATAAATTGTAATAAAATCGCTTTATTATTTAATTTTATTTTTCTCATTTTTCACAATTAAATATTTTTTTTCTGCATAATAATGTACATAGAAGGTAATGTCCTAGTGTGCTACTATTAAGACATTTTGTTCCTCACTTTCCGCTCAATTCTGGAGGCAATGAGTGTTGAGCGAAAAAATTAAAATATAAATTTAAATAAATATTTCATGTCCTCGGATGGGGATCGAACCAACAACCAATCGATTTTGTAGTCACACTTTGTGCCTCTGCGCCACGACTGGTCTATTCTCTCTCATTCCTTATTATATGTTGTGTTGACCTGAATGTAAAAATATAGACGTCTCTAAAACAAAGAAATATTCAGGAATTAAATGAGATGTGACGTTTTGTTTCGCTATTTAATAACTAATAATGATCTTCGATTGCGGCTTTTTACAATTTTTATAAGAGACTTTGACTGTTCGTTTTGAAAATAATAACTTTGCTTTTACGGGACGCGGGTAATGTTTCCATTTTTAAATTTTTATGATGGGAATATAGATAGAATATGGTTCCTAGTTAAAAATAGACGCTTTTAGCGTTTAGACATTCTTTTTGTCATAAAAAAGATACCTTATTATGTAATTATATGCGTAAGTTTAGCTATAAAGAAGTAAAGAAGCAAATCTAATCTCATTTCACGAAATTAGACCAACTTGTATTGAAATTACTGTACAAAATAAAATTACAAGCATCGAATATAAATACTTTAACAGAAAAATTTCAGTTAAGCATACTATCTAAAAGTAAAATGTTCCACAGCATACACACAGTCGGGTATTTTTGTAACAAGAGTTGCGAGCTTTAATGAGATCATCACACAGTGCGTAGTTAGTTGCTAAGTAATGACCAAGTAATGGCGGATGAGGGAACTTTTTAATTGTTTAGCGGTGTTCCTCTGTTAAAATGATCTTACGTGATAAAATGTTGTAGTAATAGGATTTCTTTTCATATCTCAATCTGTTTTGTCTGTGGAAGCGATGGTTGTGGGTTTTATTCCCATTCCAGAATATTAAATATTTTAATTTACACGTTCTGGTATCTTGTTTAGTTGCGCCACTCACTGTCACTTACACAATTTCTAAAATTAGACAGAAAGTGGGAAGGGTTCCTCCTCCTCAGTCTACCGTGTTAAATGCGGGCTACAGCGTGAAGCGATAGCGTCTATCATATATTAAAATGTAGGTTCTCTTTTAATTCATGATAAAAAATTTATTGAGATACTTTAGAAAGAATATATATTATCTTCATTTTTAAATTTTTAGTTAGCGGAATAGAAAACTTTGTATAAAATATACATTCTGACGTTAGTTCTCTTGGGACTGAACGTCTAAGTCTTTTCAGCTAGTTTTATGTTGGTAATACAACACCAAAAGAACTACCAACATTGTAAATATTTGTATATACATTTAAAATGAAAATAAACTGTACTTTTTCATTTTAAAATGTTGTTTTAAATCCTATATAGCGAATGTCGTCGATATTTCATTAATGTAAATACGTACCTATATAAATTTTAATTTTATTGTTATATTACATAAATTTATTTAACGTTGTAAATCATATATAGCAATGTAGGCAAAGGGAACCTAGTGTTAAGTCATTTCATTCTTCACTCCCTGCCCAATCCTCGAAATATAGCGTGTTCTTAACGGAACTCGTTGGCTTTATCTGGTTACTAAAGCGACGAAATTAATACATAACTCAATTGCCACGAGAGAGAATCGAACTAAAACTTAGTTTTGCAGTCAGACTCTCAGCCGTCCATTACTTTTGATATTTAAAGATTTTCAAGATAGAGATTTATTACTGCGATAACATTTACATATATTTCATATACTAGTATAACGCATCCTGTATTATTTAAAGGTTTTAAGATAAGAAGGCCAATCGTGGCGCAGGAGCACAAAGTGTAACTGTAAAACCGACTGGTTGTGGGTTCGATCCTCACTCGAGGAGATGAAATATTTACTTCAATTAATATTTCCATTTCTTTGCTCTAGTGTCGAGGCAAAGCGCGGCGTTAAGCCTGATTTAATCTTTTAATTTTCTTTCTAAGATAAGGGAAGTTTCGATACTACGGTCTTCGACAATAAGCGGCACATATTAACATCACCATTGACTCACTGTTATCGTAAATTCCACGTTCGATCGTACGCAGTAATTGGAACGTATAATGCTCGGACGGAGATCCATACAACGACCTCCAGGAATAGGTTGCTGATATTTCTAATTAAGTTTCTGTATGTAGTTTGTAAGGTATGAATAATTTATAATAAATATATTTTTTTGCATAAATGTAATGTTTGTTATGGAACATTATTATTAGTTGTTGGCGATAGTTGTGGCTCGTGGTAACGAATTATTTTAATTTTGCCTCCCTAAAGAGATTAAGCGCGGCGTTGAGTTCCGTTTGTCTACACACACTGTCCCAAATTCGGCCACAAAATAGAAAATAATAACGCTTAGATTCTTTTGTATACGCTTCTATGCTTGTATGTGCGATATAGTATATAGCAAAAGATATATCCAAGAATGAAAAAAGCCTCAAAAATCAGTAACAAAACCGCAAGCACGTATGTTATGGAGAAAAGAATCTTACAACAAGTATTCTGCGGGATGAATAAGTAAGTAGTATTTTTTCATGTTCACGCGTCTCGCGTCTCTTGCGGGTAGACTGTGTTGTGAAAAATCTTTTTTTCATATACTTTTGTCCAGTGAAAGTTTCAATGGAAGTAAAATATAGAACCATGTAATACCATCTTTAAAAAAATATATATGATAAATCTTTTTTTTTTAGATTTATTATATTTGAATGTGTGAGGCCAGTCAAGGCGCAGCGCAGGGGCACAAGCGTATAACTGTAAACGCTACAGGTCGTAGGTGCAATTCCCACTCGAAGAAATGAAATATTTAATATTTTAATTTGTTCGGTCAGGTGAGTTAGTTGAGTTCTGCCACTCAATACGCACCTTCTCTAGAATTTTGCGGAAAGACGAAAGTGGACTGTCTTAACACTAGACACCCTTTGCCTTTTCTTCTAGATGCAGAATACCAAAAAATATTTGAACGTTTAATATTTACTAAATTTGGCCGTCGTGTCGCTATAGGACATTACCAGAAATTATAATATTGACTATACAATTACTTTTTACAGTTAAATATTAGATAGAAATGCCGACCATAATCAGACCATGTTTTTCGTACATTTATATTAATCCTTATTCAAATAAATATTTTTATATTCGATGCTGTTTCTGTCTGTTTACTCTTTGGATTATTAAAATCGAACATTCAATCCAAAATATTTTACGAATATAAAAATTCCGATTTGAACGAATATATCTTTCTCGATAAGGATCTCCAGAAAATCTACTACACTTTATATATATGATTTTAGTCACCTACAAATACCATTGTTAACGTAATGTATAGCCTAGCCTCAAGGTAAATTTGGAAAAGAAAAAAAAATACCTGAAATATCCATACTAATATTATAAATGCAAGAGTAACTCTGTGATTAAATTTCATAAAGAGATGCTTGAGAGTCTTGGGAAGAACATATTTCCCTTTTTTTTTTGGTTTTTCCAGGAATTTCGTTGTTTTAAGTTTTTAGAATAGGTTGCCGAAAATGGTATTCCTGAACGCTTACATGGTGTGCTCTGACTCAACCTTATGAGACACATAAAAACAATATTCTACAAAATCATTGTCCTTTAAAAAGCCTATAAAAAAGTCAACGATGATATGATATCTTATAAGTAAAAAAAAATATTTATTCGCTCTGGTACCCTTGATCCGTCGCTCAACACGCAATGCCTGGAAATATGATGGAAGGTAGAGAACGGGTGGGGTAACACTAGGTTCCGTCTGCCTACAGTTTAAATAAATAAACAACAACAATCACATTTTCAGTCACACACAATCAACTATACTATAAGGGGTCGGGACAAATACAATACGAGTATATCATATGAATAAATATCAAATATAAGATATATTATGAAAACAGAACATATAATATATCCAATGAAAAAGAATTCTATACAACATTAATTCTTTACACGAAATCGCCACCACCCAATGCAAACAGTACCCACGTAACAAGCAGGAAGAGGAACCTCTACCGCTATAACAGTTCTAATTAGGTTAAAAATTAAAATTACGAAACTTCCGTATCTTGCCAGTCCATTATGCTTTACTGTTATGTTTATCTCTATATGCGGTTTACTTCATTATAATGCAGCTATTAGCGTTAGTGTGATAAGGAAATATATTAATTGTTTCACAGGTAAACTTGGATAATGTTTTTTATTAATGGTTTTTAACTAGCGACTCATTTGCGGCTTCGCCCGCTGGTCGGTTCGGTTAAGCCATTTCTGAGATAGGCGTGAACGAAAAGGAGAAAAGAAATAAAAAAATTAAAAAATCATTACTTTTATAACTCGAAAATTACTTGTTAATTATTATTTTCTTTATGTAGTGTTTTTAATTTTTTTTTTAGTTGTAGCGGGATTTGTACCAGCACCTCTTGGAAATCGTTCAACTTTCAAATTTCGCACGTTTTAATATTCTACGTTTTCTGTTATACTATAAATATTTTATTTTGCGATAGTCAATAGAAGAAAGAAAAGAAAAGCTGTATTATAATGAAGAAATCAAAAATCAATTAATATACAAAATACAGATTTAACTAAAACATTTACCTTTAACATAATATTAAACGCTTTCAACAAATCAATTTGAGAATATTTCAGAACAGTAAGTTCTAAAATCGCTATAACAACTTTAAGAATCGCAACAAATACCCGGAGGAGTTTCCATCAGGAAACAATCAACAATTCAGTTTAGTCGGGCATTAACAAGCGTAGCGCAACCGAACTTAGTATACTAGATAAAGTAAAATGAAAATATTTAACATTTAGAACTTTATTTTTATAGCTGCTTTGCTTTAATTTTGAATCTGTGCTTGGGTGACGAAGTCAATCAGTACGAAAAAAATATAAGAGAATTAGTGGCAAGACATAGTAGGAGTCGAACCCACAGCCATCGTCATTTACAGTTATACGTTGTATCACTGCGCCCCGATGTCCCCATACTATCTTAAGAACTTAAGAGATAAGACACTTCGTTTCCCATTTTCACGAATTCTGGAGGCATTATGTGTTGATTACTGGAGCTTAACGCCGCGTTTTGCATTGACACGACAGCGAAGAAAACAAATATTAAATATTGAATTTCCTCAAGTAGGATTCGAACCTACAAATAGTCTCGTCACACTCTTGCCTCTTCTTGCACGCCTATACCACTATTGGCCTCTATTGGCTTATACTACCGAAGATGTTGTAATATAAGTTTTGTAATATATAATAATCATCAGGTCAGAATGTAACGTGACGGTTGGGAGTTCGATCTCCACTCGAGGCAATTAATTATTATTAATTAATATTTTCATATCTTCGCTCTGGCACCACGGCAAAAGCTTGGCGTTGAGCTTCGCCACTCAACAAGCAATGCCTCCATAGTTGAGCGGAAAGTGGGAAACAGAATGTCTTAACACTAAATAGGTTCCCTTTTGCCTACCCTGCTAAATGCAGAATACAGGGTGAAGGTGATTTTTGTTTTATATTTAATTCAACACCAATTAATCTACAATTCATTCTGAAATGGTATTGATAGTAGAATTCCGGTTAAGTTTCATCAGGAAACAATAAACGTGAGAAAGTTTCAGGTATCTAGAAACAACAGGCCGATCAGTATGAATGTACCGACAGAACCTATCCAACTTTGTGGTATTGGAAAGATATTAACTTTTAACTTGTTGGAAACAAACAAAAGATAATATTGTGAAACTGAGGAGAAACTTAAGTATTAGAAATATCAATTTTGATTTCATAACATTTATAAGTACTCTTAGGCATTGAGAGCGATATTGTAAGCCTTCAGTAAGCGTTTATTTTCATGTGGTTTTTTTTTTTGCGGGATTCTTTATTTTTAACATTTTTTAAAGTGTTAATACACACTTAGTAAAGAAAAATACTTATTTAGAAAACGTATAAAAATTTAGACGTATACCTCAGTGATCAGAGCGCCTGGTCAGTTTCCAGGAGGCGCGGGTTCGAGTCACGCTACGGTCAAATTTTTATACGTTTTCAAAATAAAGAGTATTGAGCAAACAGTAACATATAAAACAGTCCATACTCATACATACAGCAAATGGAATATTGATTTCATACTTAAAAGATTTAAAGCTTAATTACCAACTTGGAAAATTGACCGATCAGATCTAAATAATGCTGTCGGATTGCTCTCCTGGGGAGGTTTAATAGAATGGCATTGCATTCCTGAGTTTTTCCCGAGTGTTATTAGTTGAGATTTTACAAGTGTAAACCTGTTTGCGTTATCAATTAGACGGCTGTTCTTACCACCCAATGTAACTTCTAAGTATTGCCTTATCTTAGCAAAAGCTTAATCTTCCTTAGATTAAATTCTAATAGTTCCTCGATAGAGAAGAAACATTTACTAAGGCACGAAGCTAAAGAATTTGGTTAACAAAATAGAGGGTCAGGGCCCTGCTTAAGAAGATCAGCTTTATGTTGTGACAATGTGAAAAAAACATTAAAAAAGTAAAAAAAAGGATTTTATTTGTTTTAATTATTATGTGTTGGATAAAATTCAGTGTTAATAAGAAAGACTTGCTTGAATGAAGCATGAAGACTATGAATTTACAGATATAGTCGTGCTAACTATCACGATAGGAGTGCCTCCAGGTGTCAAGAGTAGGTAAACTAGCTGTAAACCATAGACAATACTGGTAAGTTTGTAGTGCCATAGACTAAAATCACGGATGTCTTCTTCACACTAACACTGTGTTTTAATCAAATCAGCTTCATGCTGTATCCCGCTCACAGCAGGGTAGGCAGAGGGAACCTAGTGTTAAGACACTCCGTTCCCCACTTCCTGTTTTTTCCAATTCTGGAGGCATTGCGTGTTGAGTGGCAGAACTGACCGCTGCGCTTGACCTAGACACCAAAGCGAAGAAATGGAAATATAAATTAAAGTAAATATTTCATTTCCTCGAGTGGGACGAACCCACAACCAGTCGATTTTACAGTCACACCTCGTGCCGCTGCGCCACGACTGGCCTGAGTTTCATCCAACACATAATAATTGTTTTGTTGTATTTGTTATATTATTTTTACTTATAAATAATACTATCATAGTCCCAGTTAACATAAGAAATCAACGGCTAAATACAAAAGCAATAAATAACTTTAAAAATCTCATATCAACGATTGAGTTAGAAAAGTTATACCTATCAGCGGACGGCGTTCGAACTTCGTCGAACAGATAGCTAATTGAAGTGAATCCTATTATTGAATAAAACTTAAATATGGCGGTAAAAAATATGATATTTTTGCGCTGCTCTACGCCACGACTGGCCTCTTACATTAAATATGAGGCCAGCCGTGGCGCAGGGGTTCAAGCGTGTGACTGTAAACGTGACAAATTATGAGTTCGATTTCCACTCGAGGAAATTAAATATTTGATATTTTCATTTCCTCGCTCTAGTAATAAGGCCGAGAGCTGCGTTTACTTCCACCTGAACTGAACATGCAGTGCCCCTAGAATTTAGGGCAAAGTTCGGAATGGAAGTGTCTTAATGGGAACTGAGTACCTTAACACTAGGTTCCCAGGTACCCCCTGCCTGTCATGTGCAGGACAAATCGTGAAGCTAGAAAAAATCATACATGGCCTCTGCTGATTGCTTAAGCTCTTAACGTATCCTTCCAGAATCATGTATCGTCCAGTGTCATTGAACTTGATTTATTGCGATCGCTCCTCGCCTCCCTTGGCACTGTCTTGCTTATAAATCTCTCTTCACACTTATAAATCTTTTTGCCATTCTGTCATCACTCTCTTGACGTGCCAAAACCACCTGAGCACACTTCTCATTTCTACTGCGACATTCTCCTTTGTAACTGCCAAAGTATTCTAAATATGTATTGTATTTGAACCTATAATAATCTTGAGCCATCTTATTTATGCATATCCTAATCTTTAGATAGATAATTTTCTACGCTTCAGTGTTAAAGAAAGTCAACGCATATTATAGTTTTTAAGAAAATGAATAAAAATGTCTTTCTGTCTGAAAAGAAAATGAATAAACTTGGATGATTTTTCAATTAATCCAGCTTTTTATAAACTATTTCTTTATTTTCTTTCTTATCTTTAAAAATTTAAATTATCATCATTAATCATTTGTAAATAGGACTCACAAAGACTAGTCCGTTCTGGTCTTAGGAAATGAAACTAAAAAGTCAGTAGAATTTGGCACGTGTTTAAGTGATAGCGATCTGTCTGGACTGTAATAGCCTTTTTGTGGTGTAACGGCCCGCGAACATACCAACGTCTCTAAGATACTCCTACTACAGCGGAGCAGCGGAGAGGCTGCCAACATTTAAAACGGTAATTAATTTGATATATTTTAGAAGCTTTTAAGGAGAGCGTGGAAACTTTTTGTTATTCCTTTTCTGCTCTGTTGAAAGGGTTTGTTATTTTGTTTGTTAGAAGGAAAATGTGGGGTAATTTTGTATAAAAGAAAATAGCTTTCGTTTGGACGGGAGTTTCTATTTGTAATATAAATGATATTTTAATTATTTCTCGTTTGGAAATGTGTTTTTGAATGTTTACACTGAATATATGAACTATCTTTGTACATTTTCCTGGATATTTCAATGTAAAAAGCGGAAATATAGGGTGTCTTTTGAAAATTAATAATTTAAATACTCGTTACCTGCAACTTCAACGTGAAATTAATGAACATTTTTGTCGATATACGAGTATGTATATACATGCACATATCGAATAAAAACAACAATAATATTCAAATTAAAGTCTATATTTTAAATTTTTGCCCAGTTTTCGAAACATTACGTGATGATTGGTGGAACTCAACGTCACGCTTTGTCTTATGACCAGAGCGAGCAAATGAAAATAACAAATTCTCCCAAAGGGAAATCGAATCCACAATCGTCGCATATATATATATATATATATATATATATATATATATATATATATATATATATATATATATATATATATATATATATATATATATATATATATATATATATGTGTGGATTCGATTTCCATCATAATAAAATTCATACATTCACCATATAACAGAAAATGTGAAAAACAATGAAAAACGCTTTTTAATTTATAATACAAAAAAAGAACAGAATATACTTCTTCTCGTTTCACACGTACTAACAGCATATTGCCGCCGCAAGTATACTTGTCGCATAATTCAAAGAACAACCAACAATAATTCAAGCCAACATTCAAACAATGTTTGCTCCATACAATATCGAAGTTTAACTAAGGCACCTTTGGATAGATAAGGGTTACTGCTGACTTGGTAGATTTTTGTTAGATTTTAGGCTATTATCGGATTTTAGGATATATTATAGGATATTCTATATAAGTCGTAGCGCAGTGACACAAAGTATGACTGCAAAACCGACTGGTTGTGGGTTCGATCCCCTCGAGGAGATGAAATATTTACTTAAATTTATATTTCCATTTCATCGCTCTGGTGTTGAGGCAAAGCGCGGCGTTGAGTTGTGTCACTCAACGTGCAATGCCTCCAGAATTCGGCAGAAAGTGGGGAACGGAGTGTCCTAACACTAGGTTAGGACTCTCCGTTCCCCACTTTCTCTGCCCACCCTGCTGTGTGTCAGATACAGCGTGAAGCTGATTTCTTTTAGGTTATTATCGATCTCTTTGGGAGTTTTAATGTATTTGCCTAGTATTTGGACGTTTCAAGATACACGCTAGCGTGTCCAGCCAAGTTAAAAAGTTGGCAATTAATGTAAACAGAAGGCAATTCTGTAAAGAATCGTAAAATCTTATAAAGTTAAAAAAAATGTATTATAACTTATACATTTAATTTATTAAAAGTGTAATTAAATAAAATTGTGAAATATTTATGAATATCTTTATGTATGTAGATATTATGTATGTCGAATATACAGCTACTAACTGTAAAATAATAAAACCTTTACAGAAAGAGTGTAAGAAAATAGAGAAAAAAAGTTGTACTCACTAGAGTTTAATTTCAAATAACTTAATTGCAGCAAATACATAAAAAAAAGG
>DWQW01006764.1:0-15866 GCA_018249695.1 Heliconius erato demophoon | reverse complement strand
TTGAACATATAACTTCTGCGATACTATACTAAAATATGTGAAAATATAATAAAATTAAATTGTTTTCTTGGTATCTTATATTGGGATAATCGAATAGGTTGATGATATAGGTACGTTAGTTATTTTTAATAAAAGTCACTCTACTTAATATATTCCTTTACGTTCTTTTTGAAACAAAAAAATATATAAATACGTCCCAGCTCTAACTTGGTATCTAAATAATTATCCATAGTTTGTTTATATTTAAACCTTTTCGTTCAATCCCCGTTTCAAAGATATCATCAGAATTTTCAATATTTTTACTTATATTACTCGTATATCCAGTTCAAGATCAATATATTGTGGTTCTCATCTCTGTTTGCGCCATAGGTTAAAAATCAATTCAATATTAAAAAATATATTTTTAACATTTTTCTATACAATACTAAACAAATGTATAGGATATATAAATAAAAATGACATATAATGCTGTCCCAACCAATAAGCAAGAGGAGTTCACGATTATTTATACTATAATTTACCACTTTATCAAGAGGCAAGCGAAACAGGGCAGGTTGTCATTCTTAGTTAGAACATTGCCCGCTCCGGACGTGCTAAAATAATATATAGCATTAATATTAGTGCCATTACAGCATATTCAGCTAATAATAGTTTCGTAGCACAACGCCGTAGCGGTCGTCTACGAGGTGCGTGCGCGTGAGTGCGTCTTGTTTTCGAATCAACTTTTCAAAGAACATTTCAGCAATGTCTACCAAGAACGTGCAAAGTAAGTTTCGAATTTGCTTTTTTTTGATAGTTTATAATTTTTTATCAAATTGTTTTTGTTTTATTTTTTTTTGTTTTGTAGGTAAATTAAATTTATTAAATTTGTTATGTTACAAAAAGTAAAAATCATATTTTTTAACTGTTAAGTTAAAATCGAGACGTTATGGCGCTGGTATAATAAAGAATATGAATGATTTTAAGAATGATTTTTTTTTTCAATAAATATATAATAATCTTAGTCTTAATTTCGAATCATCACGTGTGAAGCAGAGTACATTTTTAATATTTTTTTACATTTCTCTACTTTAATTAAGTTTTAATATAAATTATTATTAGATATTATATACTTATATCGACTTTGACGTTATCCAAGCTTAACGTAAAGACAAATGCAAAACATTATTGTTTTTTTTATTCATTGAATAAAAAATAGTACCTACATATAAAAAAAATAAACTGATAAAGTGAGCTACCTATACACTTGAAAGGAAAGAGTGACGTTAGTAAAACCCTTAAGTATATATATGTATTTTTAAATAAACCACAAATTGTAATATATTATTGACCAATAGCGAATTTACCTAAATTCTATATAGATAAGAACAACAATTATAAATACGTATACTTTGTTATTATAATTTTACTTTGCACATTAAATAAACACATAAAACTTGGATTTCAGTATAGCGACAAGATCTTAAGTGGGGCCGTCGTGGCCCAGGGGCATAAAGGTGTGACTGTAACGCGACGGGTGTAGGTTCGATCCCCACTCGAGGAAAAGAAATATTTATTTATTAAATTTATATTTCTATTTCTTTGCTCTGGTGTCAAGGCAAAGAGCGGCGTTGAGTTCCGCCACTCAACACGCCATGCTTCCAAAATTCGGCGGAAAATGGAGAACGGAGTGTCTTAGCACTAGGTTCCATCTGCCTACCCTGCTGTGGGCGGGATACAGCGTGAAGTTAAAAAAAAACTTAAGTTAAGTTAAATAAGCTTTAAACTAAAATAATATATAGATAATAATAGAACTATAACGTCATATAAATATAAATTCAATATTTAAGAGTAGTTCTAAGGCAAACGTTTTTATCAAAGACCATACATAGCTAAATATTATCATAATATAAGCTTTACACGAGAGAATTTACAGTTTCGTCTGTCGAGTCATGTTCATTTGTGAATACCTTCTTACGCCAATATTAAGAAAGGATTTAGATAAGATACCTAATACATTACTGATAAATGATATTGCAAATGTACTTAATAAATGTTGCTTTATTTTTATTCTCCACGGTCACTATTGCTAAGCTTTAAATGATAAGACTAAAAAAAAAATGCCATCTCCCAATTAGGTGCCAATATTAACATATATGGATTCTGTTGTATAAATGTATAAATATGTAAATATTATGTTTATTTTATATAATAAAAATACTCGAGGACGTCCTGCTCTTTCTTTCCAATGACATATACAATTGACTACGACAGTTTGTGGACGCGAAATAGTTAGAAAGTTTACTATTTTTGAATCACCGTATCACCCGTAGTGATTGAACCGTGCAGCAAAAGGCCAAATATAGTCAATCGCTCTCAAGTTTGAGATCGATCTTAAGATGCCGTTCATTCAACAAGAACAAAGTTTCATTCAATTACGTTCAACAGTTTAGAAGATGTGCACAAACAAAAAATGTGTTCAAACAGGCAAACACACAGACAATTTTTAAAATCATAGATTCGTATTCAGTTACTATTTGTATATTACTCTAAATTATTTATTTTACTGTTTTATTATATAAGAGATAGATTATATACTTTTTTACTTTTTAAAATCAAAATTGTTTTTGTTCTTTCTCGTGAACATCATAAGTGACATACCGGATACTTGCTATTTGCTATCGTGGCCATCTTTGTACAGTGGAACAACGCCTGACTGTGAATGTGACGGTTTTGGATTCGATTCCTGCTGATCACGAATTCTAGTGGAATGTAGAGAACGAAATGTTTGGACACTAGGTTCTCTTTGAATATATCTAAATCGTGTTTGTATTTAAAATAAGATATTGAATTTATCGTGTTCAACTGTCCTAATCTTCGATTATCTATATGTTTCGCCAGTGATAATAAATTATAATTACAGATAATTGGATTGTAATTTATTATTTTGGATTTTGATACCATGTTGAGATTGTATGATAAAAAAAAAATATGGCTTACTTAAATAGTTTCATATGACCTGATGCAGTTCTAATAACATACCTTATTAAATTTAATCAGTAGCACAATTTATATTGAACGTATTGAAATAAAATATATTGTTATATGTGCTCTTTAACTCGTACAGTTTTATCCTAATTTGGAAGGATTCCTTCTTGTTTTCCTCTTGTGTTTATTTTAATTTAATCCATTAATTGAGCCATTGTCAGAACTTGAAGTTGAAATTAACTAGTGCGAGTCGGACCGACGATTTTGTACCATTTTTCCTTTATTTTTATTCCTAGTTCTCTTCTTATCTTGATAAATTTTATAATTATAGGACTCCTGAAAATGTAGCTTTAATTTTGATTTAAGGTACATTTTCAGTAGTTTTAAAGTTGTCAAAAAGTGTGTGTGTGTGTTGTTGTGTGTCAGTGTACACATTTTATATAAAATTTACTATAAATATAAAATTATATTGATTAAATATAGAATTTAAATTTTCCTTTATTTGTATTGTTATTTCTTCCTTCTTGCCAAATTTCATAAGTGTAGGCCCAAGTAAAGCACCCTTAAAGTTTTGTATACGCCGTGAGTTTCATACAAAAAGTCGCTAAAATATTGCATAAATGTTATACTTGTTATATGTTGTCTTATACTTTGATTGCGTTGACTTAGAAACTTGATTTTTTCTGTTCTTCAAAAGACCATGGAGTCAGCTTGAAACTTATATACAATCTCGAAGTAAATTAATATCTTGATAGACAGACACATGGACAAAAACTGATCCTATCAGGGTTCGTTTTTCCTTTTGAGGTACAGCAGAGCGGATATATTTTTCATTTTATATATTGCTAAAAACATCATGTTTTTAATTTAAAGAAATATTAAGGTAGGTAAGTCATAGTAATTATTTGTCGTCCTATAGGTAATATAATATACATATATACATACATACATATAAGTACTTACTAAGGAAGAGTTCGTATGTTCGATTAGATTAAATAAAACTACGATCGAATGCACTAATATATCAAAAATCAAATCAAAGGCAGAGGGAACCTAGTGTTAAGACACTCCGTTCCCCACTTTCCATCGAATTCTGCCCTTCGCTTTGCCCTAACACCAGAGCGAAAAAACAAAAATATAAATGGAAATAAATATTTCACTTCCTCAAGTGGGGATCGAACCCACAACCAGTCGATTTTACAGTCACACTTTGTGCCTTTGCGCCACGACCGACCTCTGTACTAATATATGAGAATAGAAATAACAAAAACAATTTAATTACCACTGTATAATCCAACGCCAATTTACCATGAACTTTTATCGCGCCTATAAATACATACTACATGTAATACAAATGTAAGTACATTGACTTAGTGCTTGTTCTTCACGGTTGCTAATACAATAGAATTAAGAATAATGCAAAAAAAGACACCAAAAAACTATTTTAAACGATCGAGTTACTAATTTTTATTTAAAATAGACATATATAAAGAAACATTTTGAAAGTGATAAAATTAGAAATATAATAATATTCACTAAATTATCCTCATTATTCGTTATTAGGTGACGAAACATAATAAAATTAATGAAGCTACCTCTATACTTGTGGCCAGTTGTGGCGCAGGAGGACATGTGACTGTGTACGTGACAGGTTATGGGTTCGATTCCCACTCGAGGAAAATGAAATATTTAATTAATATTTTCATTTCTTCGCTCTGGTATTAAAGCAAAGTATGGCTTTGAGTTCCGGCACTCAACACGCTATTTCACCAGAATTCGGCGAAAAGATCTCGGGGCGGAGAGTCTTAACACTATGCTCCCACTGACTACCCTGTGACATGCGGGATACAGCGCTAAGCTGGATATGTGTACATTTCTCTTTCATTTCTTCCATATCCATTATATTATTTCAACGAAGCCGTCGCAAACAGTGGAGATTTAATATCAATTAGGGGCTAATTTGAATTTTTGAGTGTTGCTATTACACATTTAATACAATACGAGTATAAATTAAATTGCTTCTGAAAATAAATATTCAAAATTCGTGTAAATTTTGCTTTAGATACTAAATAAATGAGCACAATGCACCAAATTGGCTTCACTTTGACATTCCAATGTAGTTTTATCGTAATTATATGTTAAAGAGCAATGAAGACTTGGTCCAATATTCGAATGATAAGACTGTTTAAAATATTTTATTTAATTATATTTGGTTTACTGTTCATTTTGTTGAAATATATTTATGTAGGTATATCAAACTATGCATTATATATTAATCTTAAAAACTTTTTTGTTATTTTTTATTTATCATGCTGTAGGTATTCCGTATATAACGGAATAGGCAGCGGGAACCTAGTATTAAGATACTTCGTTCCCTATTTAAATTCCCTATTAAATCGAGGCGTTATGTGTAGTGTGGCGAAACTCAATATCGCCCTTTGCCTTTGTACTAGAGCGAAGAAATAAAAATATTAAAAAATAATAATCCATTCCTTCTAATAGGAACCTACAACCACTGCGTTACAGTGGGGACGCTTGTGATTTTTTTTATTATATACATCTCTGTTGTACTTATAGTACCTACTCATACAGTAAATATAGTTTTTTCTAGAAGACAGACAACAAACGAACTAAATATATGCAAATATATAATTAAAATGTAAATATATAGAACGTAATTCTAAATAATGCATGATATGAATAAAGTATACCTATAGGCTCATCTGTATGCCGATTTAATCCGGGTGATTTGTCCAAACTGCGTATGTCTTACCGGATAACACGCGTACAGACGCAATAAAATCTTTTTTATATATTCTTTTATTATGTTTTCTTTGTACTTAATCGATTTAATAATAAAAATGTTAAATCGATTATCGTTATATCGATTAAATAAAACAACACTTTGGCTGTATATTATTTCTTTATTGCTTGTATTGGAATATAATTTATAAAAAAAAAAAAAATTTAGACTGCTTATTCTTATTTTAATCAATAATAGGTTTTGATAAGGTAAAAAATTTACTATAGCGGAAGTGATTTTGAATTGTATATTATTGTTATTATTGATCGTGACCCACTTCAACTGTTTGATTGAAAGGATTGTTTTTATATTTGAATCATTTGAATGGTCCATCATTAAGGAAGAAGCTATATATAGCGCAAATTGCTGTACTATTATATAATAATAAAAAAACCCATTGTATTAAGGTTTTTTTTCATTTTTTGATTATATTATTAAGCTTTATTTTATTATTTGATTAAATATATTTATGACAGTCGATGTTACGGGATATATTTGCAATGTATGTAATTAGAGAGGTATCCCATAACCCATTATCAGTATTAGAGAACATGGTCAAAGGAAATAAATGCTTTTTTATCTATTATTTTATAGCTAGAACAGACATAACAATAACAATCTTTTACATTTTTTAAAGTGTTAATACACACTTAGGAAAGAAAATACTTATTTAGAAAACATATAAAAATTTGAACGTAGCGGGACTCGAAGCCGCGCCTCCTGGAAAACAACCAGGCGCTCTGATCGCTCTGACCACACAAGTATGGCTTAGTAGTCAGAGCGCCTCATCGGTTTCCAGTCCAGCTACGTTCCAATTTTTATACATTTTCTAAATAAGTATAATATAGTAATGTATCGTTTTGTAAATTTTACTTTATCTTCACAATACAGGAGTTTATTTTAAGTACGTTATATTAAAAATATATTATAGCTACAAAAACCATAGCAAATCAGATTATAGACCACAAAAAGGACTGAAACATTTTATATATACAGTATATTGAAAACTTTATGAATATGGTTGCAGATGTAGAAAGCGGCAATCCCAACGCGGAGCCCCAAGCCCAAGCGCCGCCTACAAGGGCTTCGCGCCTACCTCTCGGTAAGGCTGCATGAAGGGAATGTTATGTCCTACACACTATGCACAAAATGCCTGACATGTTTCACCATATTTTTTACATTTTTAAAGTGTTATTCCACACTTAGGAAAGAAACATATTTATTTAGAAAACGTATAAAAAATTTAACGTAGCGGGACTCGTTCAAATTTCTATACGTTTTCTGAATAAGTATATTTCACCATATTTTCAATATTGATGCATTTTTGGGAAATGTAAATTTATATATTTTAAAATATTTAAATGGACTTAATGTTTATTTCATTATCATTTTAAGATTGACAACTCATATGGAATGATGTTGACGCACTATTTATTCATTATCCAATCACAGTAACAGTAAGCCACATATTGAGTTGCATATAATATAAGGGATTTTATTATTGGTTGTCTTTGGGTTTAGCACATTTTTGGAAAAAAGTAGAGAAAATACATAAGATTTTAAATATATGGCAGAATTATATATTATAGAAGTTTTACAATATAATAGTAATAGCAATTCGTAAATACGCCGTGAAATACGTACATATGTATATGTTAATTTATCCTGTTATTTTCATATCCTTAAGGACAAAAACAACAACTTTTTATCGCTACGTTTATAAATTATTATTATATTATTAATTAATAATGCAGTTAACTATTCATTTTCTATTTAAAATTAGTTTATATAATAGTATGACTTTACATTTAATGCTTTATTTCTATCTTTTTTTGCTTATGGTATGTTGTGCATGCCTATATGGAGATATTTTTAGGAATTGTGTTTAGTTATAGTTTTGGGTTATAAAGGGTTATCTTTTTAATTTTTCAGGCTTCATTTTTTGTTTGTTAAAATCTGGGGCGGGCACCGGATTATTCTGGGGTGGGTATGGACCACCTGGCCCCGTCTATCCTTACGCCCATGATTATTATGATTTTATAATATATTAGCTACTTCCGCTATATAAACTTTTAACTATAAACTTTTTAAATCAGCTTCACGCTGTATTCCATAGGTTCCCTCTGCCTGCCCTGCTGTGTGCAGCAGTGTAGGCAGGGATTCTAGTGTTAAGACACTCCGTTCCCCACTTTCCGTCGAATTCTGGAGGCATTGCACATTGTGTTGAGGAACTCAACGCCCTTTTTACCTCGACACCAGAACGAAGAACTGAAAATATAAATGTAAATAAAAAATTCACTTCCTCGAGTGGGAATCGATCTAAAAGTCTTTACTATAAATAAATATCAAAAGACTCTACCAATATGTGAACAATTATTTAACGTCTCTATATGTTTTACAAATAGAGGGAATTACATTGAATTATGATAATATATGGAGAATTAATCACTTATGTATGTACATACGTGGCTAGAGACAAGGTCTTCAGGAACAGATTTACTAATTCTTTATAACAGTGGTACCCGTGGTTTGTCTAGTTTTTTAAATACTATGACATTATGTTTGTTTACATTATAGCTTTTGATACTACATATTCGATTTTAGTATATAAATTACTTATTAAACACAAAATGTTAACAAAATATATTTAGTACTTATCTTATTAAAAATATTTAAACTTATTATATTTTTTCTTAAATTATATGTACAATATTAGTAATTTGAAGGACTTATGACCTCAATTTTTCCTACATAATATGACAATAACATTTTTTTAATTGGACCGACTGGTAACAATATGAAAAGTTTAGCCTTTATGCTTTCCCTTATACATTCAATATCTAATTTCTTTTTTAACTAATTTTCTAACATATAACACTAACATTGCAAAAACAGTAAATTTATTTAATGCTGATAAAATTATTAAATATTAAAAACCACCATGCCTTAAATGCTTAGAAATATTAATTATATATATAAGAAATATTAATGCCAGCTTAATATTAATATGTAAGTAATGAAATCCCATACCATTGTTATTCACAACAAAGTGATCCAAGTCTGCAATTAACTTCTATATTATAATTATTAAATTAAACTACAAAACAGCGGAAATCCCTAAGTGGTTGATAATTTTAATTATGTATGTATGTATAGAGTCTGTAATGTAATAACGTTATTATTAAACTTTTTGTTGGTCGGTTATTCAAAAGGCTAAAAATATTTTTTTTATTTTTAATCAACTTCACGCTGTATCTCGCACTCAGCAGGGTAAGCAGAGGGACCTAGTGTTAAGACACTCCGTTCCCCACTTTTCGTTCTGGAGGCATTGCGTGTTGAGTGGCGGAACTCAACGCCGCGCTTTGCCTCGACACCAGAGACTAAGAAATGAAAATATAAATGTAAATAAATATTTCATTTCTTCGAGTGGGGATCGAACCCACGACCAGTCCATTTATAGTCATACTTTGTGCCCCTGCGCCACGACTGACTCAGTAAAAATAACATATATTCAAGTTCCGTTCAAACTTTTATTTTCTAAGAAAAAATATTTTTTTCTAGTTGGCAATAGTTGGTTATATACAAGTCAACGGACTTGTATATATCAACACGTAATTATGTTTAAAGAACGTTCATATATAATTAACCAACCAGTCATATATAATTTTACTATATTAAAAAAAATCACAGTAAGGAACTTTAGACTTGACTTGGTTTTACCTAGAGTTTTCATTACTTTTTATTGAGAAACAAACAGCTTCATCGAGTTTTGACTGTTTTTTCACAGGATTTTTTGGTGGGATAAAATTAAAAATAAAGGCCAGTCATGGCGCAGAGGCATAATAAGGTTTGACTGTAAAACGCGACTGGTTGTGGGTTCGATCCTCACTCGAGGAAATGAAATATTTAGTCAAATTTATATTTCCATTTCTTCGCTCTGGTATCCAGGCAAAGCACGGAGTTGAGTTCCGCCACGCAACACGCAATGCCTTTAGAATTCGGCGGAAAATGGGAAACAGAGTGTCTAAGCACTATGTTCCCTCTGCCCTGTTGTATGCGTATATGTACACCGTGAAGCTGATTTATTATGTTTTATATAAAATATAAATAGGCATGCCAGTCTAAAACTATCTAATATTGCCATATTACATACCTATCATTTCATTGTTTAGGAAACTCGAAAAGCTAAAAACACAATTTATTATTCATATTTCATAATCTGTATACAATAAAGATTAATTAGTAGCACTTTTCCAATGTTGATGGAGACGGTAAAACTTAATACAACCAAAACGTCATGGAAAACTTCGGTTGAACAAACAACGCCACACACAATGATTTACCAGATTAAAAGATCACATACTAAATTGGTATTAATCCATTTTATCTTCAGTTGTCATGAAAATAGCCGGCTATTTCGGTCCAGTACTATCAGTCAAATAGTCTTGTTAGGTCACGTCTCTCGAAATAGAGGAAGTGGTGGACAGCGGGCCCACGCGGGTTACGAACGATTTTAACCAATTGTTTAACTTATTGTAAGATTTAATAGTGGATGACGCAATTTTATTTAAACTGTATTTATTTAAATATATATTATAGAGGCCAGTCGTGGCGCAGCGGCACAAAGTGTGACTGTAACACGACTGGTTGTTGGTTCGATCCCCACTCGAGGAGATGAAATATTTACTCAAATTTATATTTCCATTTCTTCGCTCTGGTGTCGAGGCTAAGCGCGGCGTTGAGTTCTGCCACTTTTTTTTTATTTATTTATTTCTTAACACTACAGACACTTGGTCCGTACCCTTTTTAAATGTATTAATTTCCTTATCATATATATTAATTACATTATCGTTTACATACAATTAATACCTATAATAGGAAAATTATATTTTTAACTTTACATTATTTTACAAAATTTTACTTAGATCTAAGGTTAAGCGAATGTCTATATATGTATATTTAACAATTTTTCACATTACAATATATATTAAATTACATAACTATAACTATAAATAAGTACATGGAGTTCTGCCACTTAACACGCAATGATTCCAGAATTCGGCAGAAAGTGGGTAACAGAGTGTGTTACACTAGGTTCCCTCTGCCTACCCTGCTGTGTGCGGGATACAGCGTGAAACTGAGATAATATAGAAAAAAACTATAGGTAAACTTTTTTGTTAGGTATATTTTTTTATAAATTCGATAACGGAACTGTATTTTATTTTAATTTAAATTTTTTAAAGATATGGCTATATAATACAGTTACAAAACGAAAATAAATTTAAATTAAATTATGAAAAGAGGACCGAGGACTCAAAAACTTGTACACGATTATTAGACTTATTCTTGTTGTGATGAAACACGTATAATAGTAATATTATTCATAATAATTTATATAATATAATACTATTGTGAATTGCGTAATGAAATACTAAAAGTCAATAACCTCAAAGATCAATTTATCTGTATCATTCACTTAATGATGGGTTAGTTGTAAAAGCGCTCACGAGTCACTCCGCAAAAACCGTGCCAATGCCCTCTTGTGGGACGATTGTATCCCATTGAAAAGCTGTTCGAGATATCCTTTAGTTGGTTTCTATTTATTACCGCCGAGAATCATCTGAGATTGATATTTTAGTCATATATGTAATTGATGCACGTGCTTAACGGTAATTTATCTTTTCGTGTAACTCTTGAAAGACAGGGCCAATCTAAATAAAGGATACATATTACATATATCTAGTTTAAAATATAATATTTTTGTTGAATTTGTTTTTTTATAGCTTCATGCTGTATTCTGCTTGTAGCAGAGTAAGCTGAGGGAGTTTAGTGTTAAGACACTCCGCTTTACACTATCCCCCGCATTTTGAAGACATTGCATGTTGAGTGGCCAAACTTACTGACGCGCTTTGCGTCGAACTAGAGCGATGAAAATATTAATAAATTATTTACTCGAAAGGGGATCGAATCCACACTGTCTGTCGTTTATAGTCACATGCTTTTTCAATGCGCAATGGCTGGCCTCGTATATGTTAGTTACTAAATGTAAAGTATTATATAAGTAGTTTTCCTTGTTATAAAAAGTTAGGAATATTTTCATAGAGAAATTGCGGAAATTATAGTTGTAGCCATAATTAAACACATTAAGGGGCTCAATAAAGATTGATAGTCGATTGTTATTGGTAGCCAAGTTAGATTACGTGTCGAATACGTAATATTGATGGATGATCATTTTAAAGTTTATCTTAACAGCCCATTGTCTTGTTCGTGTTGTGAAATAATTGTAGAGCAAACTAGGGTTGGCACGTTAGTTATGTTAGAAGAAGTGGTTTATTTTATAGTAATTAAAACATTTGTTAATTTACTACGAATAAATGTATCGTTTATGGAATAATTATATTTAATTTAATGATAATTTTTTATATATTTTTTTAATTTATATATATTTTTTAAATATATTTTGGCATACGTCATTATTTTGAGATTTTTTAGAAATGTGAAAATAATACCTATTGCTTTTGGAGAGATTATCAAATTATCTTTTTCTTTTGAATAAAACTTTCCTCTCTATAGGGCAGTACCCATGACGCACAACTACGTAGCAACATCACTTCGTGCCAAGTTTTTTTTATCTTATTTTCTTTGTATTGAGGAATATAGAATTTGTTAATATAATAATAATTTTAACCATGAAATAGACTTTATGTCTAACATAATAAATACTAATACAAATGAGGACAGAAGAATTAAATATAAACTATTAAACGCTTTCTTGGAAGCTCAGTCCGATGACAACACTACATATGTCAATTTGTCGGTCTTTTTTTTTAATCTCTATATCAAATAGCTGTCTCTACTCGGAATTAATTGTAGAGATTGTGCTGTTTTCTGTTAAATAATTCTAATATTATACGTGACTTTTATATGGAAAATGATTAAATAGTTCAACTTTAAATCAAGGTTATAAATAAAAGTAAACGTTAGTCATATATATTTTTCCTTATTAAAGTTCTGTTCGAACTATTGAAGCCAGTCATGGCGTAGAGACACAAGCGTGTAACTGTAAAAGCGACAGGTTCTAGGTTCGATTTCCCGAGGAAATTAAATATTTAATATTTTCATTTTTTCGCTGTGGTGTCGAGGCAAAGCGCGGCGTTGATTTCCGCCACTCAACACTCAATGCCTCCAGAATTTGGCGGAAAATGGGGAGTGGAGTATCTTAACACAAGGTTCCCTCTGCTTATCATGTTATATGCGGAATACAACGTAAAACTGAAAATAAAATTAATAATTATTATAAGTATCTACTATGAGGAGAGTCGTGGTGCAGTGGCACAAAGTGTGACTGTAAAACTGGTTGTGGATTCGATCCGCACCTGAGGATATAACATATTTACTTAAATTTATATTTTCAATCGCATCGTCGCTCTGGTGTCGAGGCAAAAGCGCGGCGTTGAGTTCCGCCATTCAACACGCAATGCCTGCCACGCCGTTCCCCATTTGGCGGAAAGTGGGGAACGGTGTGTCTTAACACTAGGTTCCCGCACACAGCACGATACAGCGTGAAGCTGATTTAATGTTTAATTTTAATCTATCTACTAAATATTATAGTAATAAATTTATTAAGATTTTAAATGGCTTCCAACTGATATGATAAAATGGCTTCATCTCTATTAAAAAACAGCACTAAATAATTATAAACTGGTTAAACTCGTCATTGTTTTATTTCACTTTAAAGATGTTCCATTGTTCGCGGTACCTATCTCGAATGGCGATCGTATGTAATAGCCACTGAATATAATCTGAATATGTTTTGTACGTGCTTTATTTTTAAATTTATATATAAAATAGTTGATATTTTGCGTCGTAGTGGCATATTTATAACTCGAATTTACAGCTGTCTGTAAATATCTGTATTAAATACAAAAGTATTTTTTTAAAATCGAGAGTGACTTTGCAAATATTTCTTTTTTGTCCTCACCTTCTATCTCACACATAGTGAATTAGGCCTAGTGTTAAGACACTCCGCCCCCATTCGCCACTTTTCATCGAATACTGAAGGCATTGCGTTTTAAATGGCGGAACTTAACATCGCGCTCTGCTCCGTTACTAGAGCTAGGAAATGGAAAAACTAAATATTTCGTTACCTCAAGTGTCGAAATATCAAAATCGAACCTACAACCTGTAGCGATACTACAGGCTTTTGCCCCTGCGCTACGACTGGCCTCGACCTTGCAAATTATCCCATATTACTAAAGAATAAACATTTCTTAAATTGAAATAGTTATATATTTCATATTATTAATAGTAATATGAATGCCGTGACATTCGTGCAATTCTCCACGCGTATTGTACCGTCATTGTCACTCGTCACGCTTTGACGGACATACCGATATATGTAAAATTTTATTTGTGAAGTCTGGCGGCGATTTTAAACAATAACATTTTAACAAATCAAAAAAAAATAAAAACTAAAAGTAAATAAAAACTATTTATAATGTTGGCCAGTCGTGGCGAAGGGGTACAAAGTGTGACTGTAAAGACTGGTTGTGAGTTCGATCCCCACACGTGGACATGAAATATTTACTTAAATTTATATTTCCATTTCTTCGCTCTGGTGTCGAGGCAAAGCGCGGCGTGAAGTTTTGCTACTCAACAAGCAATGTCTCCAGAATTCGGCAGAAAGTGGGGAACAAAGTGTCTTAACAATAGGTTCCCTCTGCCTACCCTGCTGTGTGCGAGATACAGCGTGAAGCTGATTTATTTTATTTTATTTAAAATTTATTATTAAATTTTGAAGTCGGGATCGAACCACAACCAGTCGATTTTACAGTCACACTTTGTGCCCTTACGCCACGATTGGCCTCAATAAATACTAAATAATACTAATAACATTTAAAGTACTTAATATATAGTTAAATTATATGATATCACAAATTATTACCCATACAATAATAGTCACTAACAATTTGCAAGATGTTTTTAATAGTTTAGCGATCGTCCGCGACGCCATCCATTGTCACGGCCGGCGATAACTTCGCAAACGTATCGTTTGTTTAAACACTGTGCACATACCACTTTTCAGCTAAATATTTGAAGTTTGTTTTAGAATTCTTTTATAGTATATCATTTTCTTATCACGATTTATATTAGCATTTTTTTTTGTTATATAATAGAAAAGTAATCTTAGTTCTTTTGCAGGTTATAATAATCAGCTTCACGCTGTATCCCGCACACAGCAGGGTAGGCAGAGGGAACTTAGTGCTAAGATACTCTGTTCCCCATTTTCTGCTGGATTTTCCAGTATCCAAGATTGCGTGTTCAGTGGCGAAACTCAACGCCGCGCTTAGCCTTGATATCAGAGCGAAGAAATTAAAATATTATATATTTAATTTCCTTGATTGGGAACCCAAAACCAGTCGCGTTTACAGTGACACTTCGCGCCCCTGCGCCACGACTGGCCTCGTGGTATTTACTTATCGTGGAGTATATAGTGTTTTTTACTATATAACAAAAAAGTCCTCTTAGTTCCCTTGTAGTTAATAATAATCAACTTTACGCTGTATCTCACTCTCAACAGGGTAGGCAGCTCGAACCTAGTGTTAAGACACTCCTTTTCTCATTTTCCGCTGGATTTTCGAGACCATGGGCGTTGAATGGCGAAACTCAAAGTCACGCTTTGCCTCCTGACCAGAGCGAAAAAAATTAAAATATTAAATATCATTTCCTCGACCGGGGGATCGAACCCACAATCAGTCGCGTTTACAGTCACACGCTTGTGCCCCTGCGCTACGAATAGCTTCAAAATTGTCTTTTTACTTTGTAACAAAAAAAATCCTCTTAGTTCTGTTGCAGTCTTTATTTTATATTTAATTGAAAACCTCACCGACGTGAATAATATGTACGAGTATAGAACGAGACACATTTTACATTATTCATTTGAATTCAATTATTTATACATACATACATACATGAGGCCGGTCGTGGCGCAGCGGCACGAGGTGTGACTGCAAAACCGACTGGTTGTGGGTTCGATCCCCACTCGAGGAGATGAAATATTTACTTAAATTTATATTTCCATTTCTTCGCTCTGGTG
>DWQW01006763.1:0-15872 GCA_018249695.1 Heliconius erato demophoon | reverse complement strand
CATTGAAAACCACAGGCTTTCAATTTGTAAATATTAATATTGATGTGGACTGCGCTGTAAAAGCTATATATAAATATGCTTTAATTATCAAAATTGTTTATAATGATATAGATTTTGGGTTAAATTTCCATTAACTAATTGCTTGTAGTTTATAATATGCACATAATTATTGTAGTTGGGTTTGGCATTTGTTTAGGTGCTTGAGGTTTGGAGTGACATATATACAATTGTACATAGATAGATAAAAATAGTTTTTAGGGTTCTGTATCTCATAAATTAAAAACGGGCTGTCGCTCTGTCAAGATCATTTATCTCAAGTCTTCCACCACGAATACCCATACAATCAAGCTTCTAAGTCAACGTAATCAAAAGATGCGAGCATTATGCATCGTTTTTTATGCATTTGTATGAAACATGCCGCGTAATCAAACCTATAGCATACTTCCCATGGACCTACAACTAAGAAATATGACTTAAAGTGCAAATTAAGAAAAAATCTGAAAAGTGAAAATTTATATGTATTTCATAAAATAAACCGTTACAATATATTACTTATATTTGTAGTTTATTTTATATAAAATGATTGCATATGCTCGCAATTTTAAGTACGTCAACTTTTATAAGTTGTAATTCCCGTTGCCCTACATTACTGAAATTCTTGCAAAAGTCTCCTAAGTAAATCCTATTATATAAAAAAACGCGATGGTTAAACGCGAGTGTTGTCCAAGGTAAAATGAATTCTAAGTTTATATAAATGCTTTTACTAATATCATGTAAAATATTTCCAAATACCATTTGTATATATAAATAATTCCATGATGTATATGTACGTAAGTATTATGTATATATCTAAATTAAGATACCTATAACAAAATTTTGTATATATAATTAAACATATACCTACTATGGTTACTTATTCAAAATTTATCCTCAATACAGTTAATCTTGTACAAAAACCAAAAATTCAAAGCGATAGCTGAAATATATATGAAAGAATTCATTTCGCGCTCGACGTCCAGCACATTGTATAGTAAAATTGCAATGTTGCACTAATAAAGAACAAGCTAGTGCTATCGAAACTGCGAATTTGGTTATGTTCTACATTTATATACAGCTACGTATGTAAAATTCTAATTTATATTTGGAACAGTAAAAAAACATATTTTGATTTATATTGTCTAAAATGATAGCATGTACTGAATATGCCTGTGTATTTTTATTGATTTTTGTATATTACGGATGAAAATGATAATAAATTAGACACAAAACGATATTGTACAATTACCTATCTGGGAGCACGGTAGTTATAAGTTTATAATATTATTATTAAATCTAATACTTCTTTTGAATTTTAAAAAAAGTTTGAGATCTCCAATTATTGTACGGAACCCTCAGTGGGCAGTCCGACTTGCGCTTGTCTGATTTTTTATACATATACTATGAACAAGATCCCAGGATCCCGAGACCAACATTATTTTAACAAAGCTGAAATTTAGATGACTATTATGTTACTATTATTATTATTATATTTGATATGTAGTTAAGACTAACTAACTTGAAACTGGGGTCTTTTCAATGGTAGTGCCAAATAAAGGTCTGCCTGGGAGAATGACTGAGCCATCAGATTGGTCTGAGTACTTATAAATTAAAGCTTTCTAGTATAACGTAGTTTGGCCAAATTTTAAACAATCTTTAGGATGTCTCGTAGGAGAAAAGGCCCACATAAAGGGTCTGGTAAATAAAAAAAATACATTTTTACATTATTCTTAAAAATATAAATATATTTTAAGAATAATGTAAAAATGTATTTTATATAGATACGAGCGTCCCTACTTTAACGTAGGTGAGCGTGTACATTAAGTTGGCGCTACCTTTCAAAGAGCCCCACTTTTAAGTTAGTAAGCCCACATACAGTCTTAACTGCATATTAATCCTTAAAATCTCAGCTTTGTAAAAATGACGTAGAACTTGGAGTTCTGGGATCTCAGTCTACTAGCGACACAAATGCGCGAGTTATATAAATGATATCTTATATAAACTCAAAAAATTGTATTATACTATCCTATTTTGACACAAAGAGAAATCACAGGACATATTGTATAACGTAGATAACCTATTTTTTTACTTTTTTTAATTAATTACAGATCTACAATTATATATATATCAATACTTTTGATATGTTGCGTTATGTATAATGTCTATAGGGGTGACTTATAACTTACATATTACCTATATTTAATTACCGTTCTGGTGTCCAAAGTTATGCACATTTCACGTACATTGGCGATTGCGAATACAGATACAAAAAAAATTGCTTCCAACAGGATCCCACAGAGATTTAAAAGTTGAAATTTTTGAGCTAATTCGTTGTAAAGTCGATTGGGGATTTGATTTTTTTTTATTTCGATATTACAAAGGCCATCATGGCGCAGATTTGATTGTAAAAGTGATAGTTGTGGATTCTTTTAACATAACCAAAGATGAGCTTTTTTTTGCTGCTCTGTGCAAGTGCCTAAATACTAGTCTCTACGGCTATCATGTTATGTGCGAGATGAAGCGTGAAGCTAAAATATAAATAAATATATTATTTTTTTGAAGAATTATGTGTAATTAGTACCTAATGCACAATCTAAGGAAATGAGAAGAATTGTACATTCAGTGGTAAATACATTCTAGTCAAAAAAAATCGATTTAAAAATTTGATATTTTTATTACCTGGCTCTGGTAACGAGAACAAGTTGAACGAGAACGTTGAAACGAGAACGTTGAATTCCGCCACTTAACACGCGATGCATCTAGTATTCGGCGAAAAATAGAGAATGGAAGTGTCTTTATAGGAGCTGTGTGTCTTAACACTAGGTTCCCATGTTCCCTCTGCCTACCCTACTGCGCGCTGAATGCAGTGTGAAGCTAATAAAAAAAAGTTATAAAGTACTTTGAAAGTTATGCTTTTAAAATGCTGTAATATGCGTGCTGTACTAGTAATATAAAAAAATATAGGTATGTAGGTCATGGGACATTTATCTTCTACGAATTGCTCTACCAATGTATCCATAAAACTAATGCCTAAGTAAAAAAATATAATAAATTGTTAAATAAACACCACATGTTGAGAATCTCAGCTGGACTTGGATCAATTCACGGATGACTAACGTATGAAATGTTAAATGTATCAACATGGCTTTTTTTTTTGTGGGTCAGACAGGGACAGATGATAAAATTTATTGCTCTATTTTTGGGGACATTTGTATGTTTATTATTTTACAGAGTAGAGTCAAAATATTTGAAAAACATATGTATCTTTTTAACCGACTTGTGTAAGAAAAGGAGGTTATCAATTACACTGTTTTTTTTATATTTGTTACCTCAGAACTTTTGACTGGGTGAACAGTTTTGATGATTTTGAAAGGTAGTGTTTCCGGTGTGGTCCTATTTTTTGGTCCATTTCTGACAATGGTATTTATGAGAAAATCATGAGTCTTAAATTTGCATTAGGCATGTCGCGACAAATGGACGAATAACTCATACATTTTATTGACAGTTTGATGAAAGTTTGATTAGGTTTTGATTATGGGATGCGGTTGAAATTGAACGAGTTTTTTTTGGTAAAAAATATAATTATACTGTAATAGTTACAAGGTAAAATATTGTTAAAATTGTCAGTAGTGAGATTCCTCACCGTCGCATTTCTTTTCAACTTTTTTTTTAGTTCGTTGTTTGAAATTCGGTTTTTTGTTAAAAAATAATTTAATAAAAAAGTAATAAAAAATATATTTTATAGTATTAAATATCTATCTACTAAAAAAACTTTTGTTTATTCATAAAATGAAATCGGGTTCGCACTGTATCTCGCATACAACAGGGTAGGCAGAGTAAATCTAGTGTTAAGACACTCCGTTTTCCACTCTTTCATCTTCTTAAAATAATTTCATAGATTGAGATTCCTTTTACTAATGAGTATTCCTAATTTTATCTCATTTTGTTGCACAATTTTGCAAATAGAATAATCTGTGTTGAAAATTGCGACGTGGACACGTAAAGGGAAAATAGTTGCACGAAGCAGTATGCGAAGAAATTACTGCGTATATTACCACTTAGTGTTTACTATATAAAATATGCTTTATTGCGAATGTATGATGCTATCGTTAGAGTTATACATATATGAACAAAATTTATTTTGATGTAGAAAATATCGCAGATAGAAAAATGTTTAAATTAATAAAAAATATATGTGGTAACTTTAAAAAAAGCAAAAAAATAGTGAAAGGGCACTGTGGGTTCGATCCTGATTCAAGGAAATGAATTATTATTTATTAATATTTGCATTTCTTACCTCTACCACCAAGACAAATGCCCCGTGTTGAGTTCCGCCACTTAACAAGCAACGCGTCAAAAATTCGGCGGAAAGTGAGAAACGACGTGTCTTAACACTAAGTCGCCTCTCCTTACCCTACTATGTGTGGGATACAGCGAAGCTAATAGTAATTATTATTAACATAGTTCGAATGAGTTAATATTTTCACTTATAACTATTTAGATTTAGTTTGTAAATGAGAACCACTTTTACTTCCATATATATTTTGTGCGAAATTTTTTATTTTAATAAGAATTAATTTGAATTCTCTCAAGTGAATTCTAAAGAAAAATGTCTATCGTATTATATGATACTACGAATTCACCATAAATCTAATGAATTGTATGGAATTCTATTTGAAATTTTCCTAATAGTAGCATGATAAAAACACATTTGCAACCTTTCGTGCTGTTGCAAAAATTAAAGAAACATTATGCTATAGTATTTTTCAGAAAATTGCAGTTCACATGCAAATTTGAAATATCTATACGAGCTATTAGGGAATAGCTTGAATATATTATCCCAAAAGAATAGCTTTAAGCCTCGCAATTGAAATACATATATTTATTGATAGAAAAAACTAATTGAAATTTTTTTCCGTTTAGTAATAAATGGAAATGTAGGCGGAGAATGGAGTAATAGATCAGGAAATAAATAAATGTATTTCACAAAAAAATTTGGATTATAATTATTAATATATTTTTTAGAACTAAAAAAAATATTAATTAGGTATGCGAGTTACACCTTAAAATATTATTAAATGATTTTTAATATAATATATTAATATTACTAAAATATTAAACATAAATAACAATAAATATAAATCTATTGACAGTTGCTTGAACAACTTAATTAAATACTATCTATCATTCACAGTAATAAACTAAAGGAGCATTGTTCACACTTGATTACCGTAGTAACTATATTAAAATTAATGTACTTAGTCATAGAAATTCTAATTAAAATTCATAATCAGATAGACATAACCAGACTATAAAATATCATTTTAATTTTATTAGTATAGTCAGCTTCACGCTGTATCCCGCATACAGCAGGGTAGGCAGATGGAACGTAGTTTTAAGAAACTCCGTTCTTAACTTTCCGCCAATTTTTTGCGTGTTGAGTGGCGGAACTCAACCCTGGGCTTTACCTTGGTGCCAGAGCGAAGAAATAAAAATATTAATAAGCAATAATTCACTTCGCCGACTGAATATCGAACCCTTCAAGTTAGTGTCACACCCTTGTACCTTCGCCACGATGGCCTTACTAATACTAATTATATTCATAATTTATATTAGTATTCTAATTTATTCCATTTGCAATAAAATTATTATTATTTCAAATACTTTGCTCGTTGTATCTTAGTCTTGGCCTCAAATGCATTAAAATAGCACAACTGCAGTATGATCTTAATGTGGTCCATTCCATCGGGTCGATGACCGATAGCCACTCCCAGCGTTTCTGTGTGCACAGTTTGCAGTGTTTTGCTTATCAGTAGGTATAACGAACGCGGAAACTTTACTTATCATCTATAATCTTACCGTTAGAAAGGTAAATGCAAAATGTTTATAATGTAGAATAGATAGTTATGGAGTCTAATAAAAAGTTAATTTAAATAATTTGTGGTAATATACATCTTATTCAAAAATAAGATTTTCTTTTAAATTTCTGATCTGAAATATGGTAAAAAACGGACAGACATTGTGATTAACATGCTTATCAGCTTCACGCTGTATCCCGCACACCGTAACCGTAAAAGAACATAAGAGAGATTTTTTTAAATTGAATTATTAATTTTCCTATGCGTTTATTTACTTTTAATTTCTTTAGTTTTCTATTTTTTCATCTCTCCATTATATTTTATTTGGTTGTAAGAATAATATATTTAAAAAAAAATAAAGATATTGAAAACTATTTTCTTATCCCTTTATACCAATATCATACATATATCAAGACTCGTTCTATCTTTATACAGCGTGTTATCAAATAAAATATGACAAATGTATAGTAAAACGTAAATAAAATACAAAGATTCACTAACTTAGAAAAACAGTAAGTCGTAAATAACGACTGCTTTCCCCTCTTCCCTAGACAGCTGAGAAAGGCCGTTAAAGAAAACGTATCACACTGCTATAAAGGCAAAAATATACACTACGAAGATTAGAAATACCTTCAGATAGAACTATTTACCTACAAGCATTGCCATATACGATGTAAGTTTTGGTTGTTATCTTCTATATCTATATTTATATTAAACTAGTAAAGGATCGGCGTCTGTATATGGAAGATATATAAGAAAAAATGTTATTGTTGGCATTTAACAACGTAATAGAACTAAAAGCAATGATTTTTTATTTTTTTGGTCTGTTTTTCTGTTTTATTATAAAAAATTGTTTAATTAATTATTATTGTTTTGCTGAAACTTCACTTTTAAATATAGATATAGATATTGTTTTTAAAAAGATATTATCATTATTACAAAAGGAAAGTAATGCTTTCATAACTCAAGCGGGCGAAGCCTTTTTCTATAACTTTGAGGACACAATAATATTTAATGCCAAAAATATTTAAAGACATTAATTACCACATGATGATATGAATTGTATTATAGTATAGAGCGGTGATGGTGTAGTTGCGATATGCTTGCCTGAACGGGATGACAGCTGTTAAACCATAGTGAATTTCAGGCAAACTCGTAAAATGAAAGAAATGTAAAAGAAAAACCTTAACAAAGTACCTATAAATTAAATCAGCTTCAAGCTGTATCCTGCACACAGCTAGGTAGACAGAGGCAACCTAGTGTTAAGACACTCCGTTCCCCATTTGCCGCCGAATTGTGGACGCATTCATTGCATATTGAGTGGCGGAACTCAATGCCGTGCTTTGTCTATACACCAGAGCGTGTGAATGTTTCATTCTTTCGAGTGGGAATCGAAGCCACAATCAGTCGCGTTTACAATAATACTTTGTGCCCCTGCGTCACGACTGAACAAGTATAAAACGTATTTTATACAAGTTTATATGATATACAAATGTGTTTAAGTATATTTATTCATATATCTTCTAATGCTTCATTTCATAAGAATAAATATTTACATATCAAATAAAATCGTTATCGCATATGTAAACAAAATAAAATTTTTAGCGTAATAGTAACTGAACTGTTTACATTTGGCGTTTGTCATTTGAGAGCTTTTAGTAAATATATTATATAACGCTTTGTGTTTTGTTTGATATTTTAATATAAAAAAAGACAGTCGTAACGGTCAGCTTATTTGATTTGGGTATATCAATCTAGTTGATTGGTTTGATCGTTAGCAATATTATGTTTTAATTTGCTTTACATTTTTTCATGTTAAATGATAAAGTTTAAATGAAAGAAATGATTATAATAGATTCAAATTCATACGTAAAAATATAATACATTGATATTTGTTTTGTAGTTTGAGGCCAGTCGTGGCGGAGGGGCACAAAGTGTGACTGTAAAACCGACTGGTTGTGGGTTCGATCCCCACTTGAGCAGATGAAATATTTACTTAAATTTATATTTCCATTTCTTCGCTCTGGTGTCGAGGACAAGCGCGGCGTTGAGTACTGCCACTCAACATGCAATGTCTCCTGAATTTCGCAGAAAGTGGGGAACGGAGTGTCTTAACACTAGGTTCCCTCTTCCTACCCTGCAGTGCGCGGGATACAGCGTGAAGCTGATTTTGTAGTTTCACGCTAAGCACAAAAGATTAGAAAATAAATTTAAGTAAATATTTCATCTCTTCAAGTGGGGATCGAACCCACAACCAGTCGATTTTGCAGTCGCACTTTATGCCTCTGGCCTCAATGTTAATGTTAATTACGCTGTAAATGTTAATTATATTTAAACAAGTTAATTGAGATGTATATTTCATTATTTCATGCACTCTCGCACTTCAACACCTCTTGATTGTTCTACCGCGGCACGACGCAACGTGGACACAAGCTGTTTATTCGAAACTTGTGCTTTTCAAGTACTTGTAATGTAATTTAGCTGTTTATGTATACAAGAAGTCTCTGTATCTGTTCTTATGTGACAATTTAGTTGAAATGGTACGTATATAAATGAAAAAGATTTAGTGACATACAGGAAAATTGAATGATTTGGTTTTTACGATTATAAATTAATAGTAAAATATCAACTTCCCGCTATACTCCGCTTGTAGCAGAGTAGGCAGAGAGAGAGAGAGAGAGAGAGAGCTTAGTGTTCAACTCCACTTTCCATATCAGCATGTTATTTTTTAATTTTTTAATAGGCTTTAATTTCTTATATCAGCATGTTATTTTTATATCTGTCAAATAAAACGTACCTTAGTACTTTTTGAATATTTCTGGAACATTGAACATTAAACATATTAAGTACACCTAAAAAAAGTAGTTTCTCGCTGTAATCCACACATAGCAGGAGAGGCAGAGGGAATCTAGTGTTGAGACAATTCGTTCCCCAGTTTACGCCGAATTCTGGAGGTATTGCATGTTGAGTGGCGGAACTCAACACCGCGCTATGCCTCGACCAAAACGAAGAAATGAAAATATAAATAAATATTAAATTTTCTCGAGTGGGGATCGAACTCACAACCAGTCGATTTTACAATCACACTTATATAATAATAATTCCATAACAATAAAAAGCAAACTCCCAAAGTTTCTCAAGTCACTTTAATTAATTTGTAGAGGGGACGCAACAAAGTATCGTCTCCAAAGCTGATGGGCACTCAATTAAAGAGAAATTATAGTTAATGTCTAATAAAACAAAGGCATTTCTCATCCTGCCAGTCGTTCACACGATGGGAACACGTGGCGGTGGTTCCCACCGATATTACTGAATATGCGGGTATATTCTGCAGAAGGGGTCTGTGTTATTGCAAAGGTATGGGGAGTTTAGTTATATGAATGTATAAACTATATACACTTGTATGTATCAATTTTGATGTTATGTATATTTATTTTATATACTATTTATATTTTTTTAAGAGATCGTCGTGACGGAGGAGCACAAATATGTGAATGTAAACGCGGTAGGTTGTAGGTTCGATTGAAATATTTAATATTTTAATTTCTTCGCTCTGGTGTCGAGGCAAAGCACGGCGTTTAGTTCCAACATTTACACCAGTAGTAATGCCTCCAGAATTGAGCGGAAAATGGGGAACCGACTGTCTTAACACTAGGTTCTCTCTACGTACCTTGCTATGTGCGGGATACACCGTAAAGCTAAAAAAAAAGTAATAGAAAATTAATAGGTCGTCGTGGCCGAGGGGCGACAAGCGTCTGAATGTAAATGCAACGCTTCTTGATTCAACTCCCACTTTGCCACTCAACACACCATGCCTCAAGAAGTTGGTAGAAAGTGCTTCTTAATGGGGAACAGAGTGTCTTAATAACAAGTTCGGAGGCCCCCTCTGCATACTCTCCTATGTAGGAGCGTGTGATGATAAAGAAAAAGCTAGATTAGATATAAATTAGAAGTCCCAATTGTAATTAATTATTTTACTTACTCTTGTTTTTGTAATAATATGATCAAGCTATAATTTATTTTTTCAAATTCATACTTTATTCCGCATAGCAGAGCTGGTAAAGCAGATCTAGTGTTTAGACACTCCGTTTTCTATTCTCAAGTCTTTGTACTACTACTGTAAAATATGAGTAAAATTATAAGGGTATAATAAATATATAGAAATTATATCCATTATCTAGTGTTTTCGAGTGTACGAAATACTTCTTCATAATAAAATAACTGAAGTATAATAATTATAAAAAAGATTGAATTATCACATTTTATAAAGAACTGATAAGTAAGTATATACAAGTTTCTCTGTTTTTCGCTTTTAACAAAATTTAAAATAAGTAATTAAATATAAGCGCTTAATGGATTTGTACCCACAATCATTGCAAGTAATTAGGAACATCTCAATTGCGCCACTATGGCCACTACATTACGGGTGCTTTAATGTTTCACTGAGAAGCAACAAGCTGTTCAAACACAGTTCCTATCAGAAACTATAAATCTATACAAAATAATAATTATATCAAATATACTACTAAAATAATTTAGTTATGAGGCCAGTCGTGTCGCAGAGGCACAAAGTGTGACTGTAAAATCGACTGGTCGTGGATTTGATCCCCACTCGAGGAAGTGAAATATTTATTTACATTTATATTTTAATTTCTTCGCTCTGGTGTCGATCCAAAGCACGGCGTTGAGTTCCGCCACTCAACATTCAATGTCTCCAAAACTTGGCGGAAAGTGAGGTACGGAGTGTCTTAACACTAGGTTCCCTCTGCCTACCCTGCTGTGTGCGGAATACAGCGTGAAGCTGATTTATTTATAATTTTGTTATATAATTGTTAGCATATATTATATACTAGCGGCCCACTCGCGGCTTCGCCCGCATTCACTTATAATTCTTTTATTATGCTGAATTTGCCATATAAATTATAAAATCAATACAATTTATACATTCAATAATTTTGAGAAAGTGCAAGCCCTACGTGGCTGCTTGCGACGACGACTCCGGGGGTAAGGGCGCTTACTTTAATATGCTTGCGGCCGTAAACGAAGCGTTAAATAATTTTAAATTTACATTTTCTCAAAAAGTATACGGTCAAATTACATGCTATAAACGCCAAAGCTTATCTCCATAAAATTTCCTTGATGATGAAATAACTTTCACTTGTAAGTTTCAATATTGTTATTAAATAAAAAACGTTCAAATATCACCTTGCAATTTTCAATGATTTTTGCCCCAAAATGCCTTATTGTGACTTATTTATAACAGATAGATATACGGTATTGCGGATTTTTTTTAGAATTGGACTAGAATGGGACATTTCTTCCATACAATGTACTGTATTTTACTATTCGATGGCTTTCATTATTATTGTTATTTCGTTATTTAAGGCTAACTAAGACTTACACTATGATGTTATATGTTAAGATATAGCTTTCATACAAAACCAGTAGATCCAGAGATCTTAGCGTTTAAGCAAACAAACAAACAAACTCTTTCGCTTTGTTATATTAGCATAGAAGTATAGATAGCATTATTTCTAAATGCCCTCTTTATATTCATGAGTCACTGTAATTAAGGGGTCATTTGATTTTATTTCCGATTACCGATTGTATTCTAAAGTACTGTAGTCGTTAAAAGTCGTTATTAGAATTAGTAATTAAAAATTGTAATTAAAAAAAGAATTGGATTCTGTGTAATAAGAGTGAATAAAATAACTATAAAAGCTGCATTTTGTCTGATTTGCGGGTTCGTCTGACATAATTTAATCAGCGGATTAAAACAATTCAATAAAACAATACAAATAAAAGCTTATAAAAGTTATCTATTTTTTATAAAAAAATGTTAAAAAATCAGCTTCTTATTCTTACGAAAATGGACAAACAACATCACTAGACAACAATATACAACTTTTCATACAAAATAAATAATTCCTAACTCTTTTTATTTGTTATTTGTTTGACGACGAAAACTATCGAAAGTGAAATCGAAAGATATTTATTATCCTTACAAGTACCTAAGATGAGATGATTCTATTACATTTGACATATGGCTGACTTTTTATTAGATGCTGTGTCATCTCATATCAGCCGCCGGTGTTTCTGATAGGTGGAATAAAATAAAAGACTAGAAATGTGTCAATATGATAAAATGCGAATGACGTACGAGAGCTTGTTATCCACGGGGTTGCTTGTTATCTAAAAGATTTCAATTTAGTGTTAAGTTAGTATTTTTTATAAGAAAATTTTTATTTTGTTTGATATTCACCAGATTTTTTTTTCAGCTTCACGCTGTATCCCGCACACAGCAGGGTAGGCAGAGGGAACCTAGTGAAGGGTAGGCAGAGGCAACCTAGGGAAGTGTGACTGCAAATTCGACTGGTTGTGGGTTCGATCCCCACTCGAGGAGATGAAATATTTAGTTAAATTTATATTTCCATTTCTTCGCTCTGGTGTCGAGGCTAAGCGCGGCGTTGAGTTCTGCCACTCAACACGCAATGCCTTCCGAATTCGGCAGAAAGTGGGGAACGGAGTGTCTTAACACTAGGTTCCCTCTGCCTACCCTGCTGTATGCGGGATACAGCGTGAAGCTGTTTTTTTTTTTAACAACAAGTTTAGGCGGGCGATGCCCTGTGTAGGCCGTTAGTATATTTATATATAATCACCTAAAGGCGGATACTAATGTTATACAATTACATATTTAAAAATACATGTTCAAATTTAGTGTAACTCGATGTAGATTTTAAGTGAACTAAGTATTTATATTGGTCCAGTATATTTTTTCTTAATTATATTTTTACTCGAATTACATAAAAAAGAGTGCTATTACAAACAAAAAAATACATACATACAATACTCTTGCAAGTGACAATGAAAAGACGGAAAAGTAAACTAACAACATCTAATTTCAAAGAATTAAATCTAAAATACTTATATTTTGTGCCAATTTAACTCCACCCTTATTCTGTTAAACTATAATCGATATTTAGTATCTAATCTATTCAAGTAAATTCTCTATACAGAAGAGCTAAAAGCGGACCACCCTTATCTACTCTACTGTAGCTCCAGCCATGCTTGTCGGAATAAATTGCCAATTTTGACCTGCACCGGTACTTTCTAATAGCTATACTTGGATACATTATGATTCCTGTTTTACAATTACGATGTTAATATAACATAATGTTAATCCATAGACTATTAATTTAAATTGCGTATAAAATTATATATTTATAATTTAGGTTGTCTTTCTTTTTATTTAAAAACAATGAAAAAATAAATCAGCTTCACGATGTATCCCGCACACTGCAGGGTAGGCAGAGGGAACCTAGTGTTAAGAAGACACTCGTTCCCCACTTTCTGCCGAATTCTAGAGGCATTGCGTGTTGAATGGCAGAACTCAACGCCACGCTTGTCCTCGACACCAGAACGAAGAAATGGAAATATAAATTTAAGTAAATATTTCATCTCCTCGAGTGGGGATCGAACCCACAACCAGTCGATTGTTCAGTTATACTTTGTGCCCCTGCGCGACGACTGGCCTCAACTGTGTTTATAATAGTTGTAGTACCTATATAAAACATTGGTTGTAATTTTTATGCAAACGCGTAAGTATATAAATATACTAAAATACATATTTTATTGTGGATCGTTTCTCTGTAATTTCCACGGCATCCATCATCACAGGTAATATAATAACAAAAATATCTTTAAAATTATTTCTATAAAATATGAATGAGAAACACCGGCTTGCCGTGATGTTCGTGATTTCATTTATTATGAGAGTTCGATTTAATAATTTCATCGTTTATTAATAAAACACAGATTTTCTGTTGATGTTTCAGAAAATTTAATTTAAAGTGAACGTTATACAACGAATAAAAGCTATCAAATTTTTGTATCACAAATTTAAATCGTGAGGCCAGTCGTGGCGCACAGATAACTCACAGCGTTAAATTCCGCTCTCAGTTGAAATTTACAAAATAGAATCGTTAGAAGTAACTTGACTCTTTTGACCGTTCATTATAATATTTTATAGCAAATAAACAACTAATAGAAAGTAACTAAAAACATTAACCAAGCACAGCGTTCGTATAAATTATACATATATCTCTATTTCGTAATAGTATGTACATTTAGGTTCCCGCTGCGAGACCTTGCTTCCTGCAACTACAGTATTATCGATAATGCCCTTATTTCCTCATTAGCTTTCACCGCATAATGACGATGATCGTATCTCGATTGCTCGCAAGTAGTAATTATCTTCGAACACCCTTTACCACACTATCTATTGTGGCTTTTCTCTAAACCAATTAACGGCGCATAATTTATTTAATATTATGGTATAAATTCTTATTTTATATCAAAAAATGTATGAAGGTATGTATGTACTTGGATTTACTTGTAAAAGATAAACATGGTTAGATATGAAACAAGCATGTCGATTTCTGTTAAGTCTTCATATGATTATCATATTTGAAATGTAATGTGACACTTAAAATTACTTCCGCTTTAGCTTCACGATGTATCCCACATATAGCAGGAAGAGGAAACCTAGTGTTAAGACACTCCGTTGCCCACTTTTCGCTGAATTTGTCGAGAAATTGCATGTTTAACGGAACTCAAACGGGCTTTTGCCTTGATGCTGAATGAAAATATTCATAAATATTTCATTCTCCCGAGTAAAGATCGAACCCACAACCGTCCCGTTGCAGCCACGCGCCAGGACGGCCTCAATTCCTGCGATTTTATAAAATGAGCTGACCGATAAAACTAGATCAGTTTTCATATAATTATATAATAAGAACACATTCAAGTTTCTAATTCTTATTAGAACGAAATCAGAATTCAACGAGACGTAACAGACATTAAGCTCATATTAAATTTCCAGGTTCCGCTTACACTATGTTACAAGGTGTGGTCGAAACATTAACTTTGATGGTGTAATTTAATATCTACATCTATTTAACACTCACCTTAAAAACGATTCAATTAGAAATTTATGAGTTCTTTAGTAAAACTGGTAATAATGTTATCTGTTCTAGAGCAAATATATACTTGTTTTAGCCTCGACATAATGATGTATATTAGAAATATATAATATTAAAAATATATAAAATATAAAGAAGTTGATGATAGTGCAGAGACTGTAGCGTTTGGTGCTTTTCTCTCTATCTCTGGCTTCCCCGTTAGTTAAAAGCATTTTTTGCTTGCCAAAATCAAAGATCTGGATTATCTTGTGTGGACCTAAGATATCAGCTACATTAATGTATAGATATTACATTGTAGCAGTGTTTTTTTTTAGGTACACGCTGTGTTCTATTAAGTGGCAGAACTCATCGCGTCTCTTTGAATCGAAGAGAGTGAAAACAAATAGAAAAACTATATTTCATTTTCTCGAGTGGGAATCAAACCGACGACGGCCTGTCACGTTTACCTGTTTAAACACACGCTTGTGCTTGTGCTTAAAGTAAAGAGCATTTTCTCGTCTATATGTATGTATGTAATAACATAAGCTGGGAGTAAATCTACGTGGCAATTGCAGTGTCATTTTGGTTCCAATTTCAGTGGTGATGAGTAGTGAACTAAAGTAGTACGACAAAGATTATAAAGAGCTACTAGCAGCTACTAGCTATATCCTGTCGTATTCCGCATATAGCGGGGTAGGCAGATGGAACCTAGTGTTAAGACACTCCGTTTTCCACTTTCCGCTGAATTTTCAAGGCATTGCGGGTACAGTGACGAAACTCAACCAACGTTATTCTTTTATCTTTTTACTAGAGGGAAGAGACGAATCGAATCTAGAGCCGTCGCGCTACAGTCATGCGCTTATGTCCCTGCACCACGACGGCCTAAAAAATATATAAAATTAGCTTCACGCTGTATCCCGCACACAGCAGGGTAGGCAGAGGGAACCTAGTGTTAAGACACTCCGTTCCCCACTTTCTGCCGAATTCTGGAGGCATTGCGTGTTGAGTGGCAGAACTC
>DWQW01006762.1:0-15872 GCA_018249695.1 Heliconius erato demophoon | reverse complement strand
AATACCATACCTTAATATCTTTATGGTTAAACAGGTGATCGGTAACTGGTTCTAAACAGAGATCAGGCTCCAAGCAGCTGAGGGACAGGCCCTCCTCGCGACTGAGGGGCGAACACGAGCCTAGCTTGAGGCCATCTGTAAAAATACATGTAAATGAGGGTAAATATGTAAAAATATTGTCAGGAGGACCGACAACCGATGGGGAAGAAAGTTCCTCGAATGGCGACCACGTCTCGGCAAAAGGAGTACAGGCCGCCCTCCAGCCAGGTGGCCCGAGGACGACCAGGACCGGACGGAGTGGCGAGCATTAGGGGAGGCCGCAATGGACTTCGAAAGTCTGATGGATGGATGGATGTGAAAATAGAGATAAATTGATGTTCTTGAGAAAAACCGTCTAGACAGACAGAGAGATGAACAACAAAATAAAGGTCTGCTGTTGTTTTGAGTTAATAATAAAACCTTAAAAAGAATACATACCTAATGCATCTAAAGCGGATAGCGCTTCACCAGAGGGCGTATCTCGTAGCAAGTCTTGTGGAGGGTCGCTCAGTTCCATCATAGGTGCAAGTTCCGTTTTCGGTAGAACTACCTCCTGGAATAATGAAATTTAAGATTAGTATTTTTTTTAAATAAATGTTTTATTTCGTATTAACAATAGAAAAATATTATTGGAAAACGTACAAAGAAATTAATGTAGCGTATATATGATTTACAGATCTACTAAAACAAAAAGGTGTATTAAAGTGTGCCCCTCATTACATCATAATATTGCCAAAATAAAATAAAAAACATATGATAACGGTATAAATGATATTCCTTTTACTTACCTACTTCGTAAAATGATAGACATGAAAAAAAAAAGATTTACCTCAAAAACGCAATACAGAAAAAGAACAAAAATATTGACCATCGAGACGCAATGAGACAGCGTCTATCTGTTAAAGGGTAATTGTGGGTGCAATTCTCACTTAAAAGAACGTAAATTATTTTAATTTTTTTCTCTGACATATAAAGTACCGCGTTCAATTCCGTATTCCGTGATGCGTGGGGAACATAATGTTTTAACACTAAGTTTTTTCTGCATATATGCGGGATACAGCGTGAAATGAAAAAAATGCACACATTAAACACTTACAGGCAATGGTTTAGCGGGTTCCGAATAAGTTTCCGAGGGCGCCGTCTCCACACCTGAGTCGGAGTGAGGTGACGACCATCCCTCTGATAAGGGAAGGCCATGGAGACGAGCTAGACGTTCTAGTTCCTAGAAAAATGATAATAAAATAATATTTACTAAAAGATTTTTTAATTTTTAGACGTATTTTGAACTTTTCAAGTTTTAAAAAATGTAATGCTGATACTTTGTGTTGTCCACGTTTTGCCTACTCATAGGTAGAAAGAAAGATTATGATGTAGAGACATATAGAAACTATAAGAACAGGGAAAACTGTTGCATATATAATAACTTCGTGTAATATAGACAGCCCGACAAAAAGATGTGAGCGGTAAGTTATAAAAGCCCGCTTGAGCTCCTGCGACAGCCTCAACATTTTTTTTTTTCATGAAAAACATATAAAATGACATAAGAAATGGTAGTATGTAAGTAAGATTATATTTGTATTATAGTAATATCTTTATTTCCCAACCGAACAAAAAATATGTGAGACTAAAATCGACTCTACTACCCACCTGTATCCTCAACATAAGTTTCCTATTGTGCAATTCAATTTGCTTGCGTCGTTGTTCACTTTGCTTCAATCTGTTGACTTCGTCTCTTAAACACTTTATATAATCGACACTACTTTTCAATATGGTTCCTTTATTAGGCCGCACGTCCCTTATGACTTCGTAGAAGGGATCATTTGTTTTGGGTAGAAGGGTCCCGAGTTCTTTTATCCTGTCATTTATGTTGAAACGGCGCCGGCGTTCGACTGAAATAAAAAAAAATAGTTTTCTGATGAACTGATTTCTAATGTCAAGTTACCAGTTATTTAAAAAAATATTATATTATTAGATTTAGGTTTTTAAAATTATTAAGTCTTTGAATTGGAAGTAGGAACGAACACAGACTTTGATAATTGATAAATGATATTAGATTAATTCTTAAAGGCACGGAGTCTTTAAGAATTAATCCAAGCGTACATTTTGATATAGATTAAATTATGTGAAACTGTTAAAAAATATCTTCAATTATGATGCATTCTGCACTTGATAGTTGATTTTAGATTAAACACACATACATGTTGTGGTTAAACAGCATATAATCTATGACAGTTCCCACTCACTCATGTTGTGGTTGTCCTTCTTCTGGCGGTCCTTGGCGAGCGCGTGCATGTCGGCGTCGCAGAGCAGCGCGCAGTCGCCGGCCACGGAGCTGGCGGCCGACGCGGCCTCCGACGACGACAGCGGCGTGTCCAGGGACAGGATGTCGTCCAGGAACTCGTCCGCCTGGGATCAAATCCCTTTTATAGTAGGTATTAAGGAAGGACGGAGGATGATGATCACTTTTACTAAGTAAATTAATATAGTACGGTTGAAGGAACACGTTAAAAAAGTAGCAATACCGTCGAGGGATTCCTCATTAAATATAAAAGAAAAGGCGAGAGATTTCGAATTAGACACAAATGAAAAGGATAACCAAAAATATATTATGATTCCTTTGTTTTTTTTTTATAATTTTAAAACAACAATGTTTCGTTACAACATCGTTGATGCACAGTGAATCAACACCACTTTGATAATAGAGCGTAAAATAATGAACAATGGAAAAAACAGAAAAAAATATAAACTAAACTTTAGATAGTTAAGATCCAAATTTATACTTAACTTACTTCACACTTAAGTTTTACGCCTAAGCTAAGGCTCAATACCTTTTCTATGAAATTATGTTTTTCTAATTAGAATCCGAAGCTTACCTCAGAGTTTCCACCTGCAGAACAAAGCCCAGGGCTCAATAGACTTGACGAAGACGCTCTATCCGGGGACTGAGCGCGCGTCCCTAATTCTGGCGCACTTTGGGCAGGAGCGCCTCGAACTGCGCCTGGCACCTGAAAATAAATTATAAATATCATTCTCTATATTATATTTATACGGCTACCATAAGTAGGTCTAAAAAGTATAGCAAATGTATGCCATACTTGACTAAAAGCACTGGTTGTGGGTTGAAGTATAAGAAACCATTATAAAAATAGAGGAAACGATTAACAATTAAAAAATTAGGATTGTGTCAACAATTTTAAAAACAGAAGCAAAAACAAAAATATGAAAATTATTTCAGCTTCAAGCTGTATGTAATCTAGTGTTAAGACACTCTCTCTCACTCGGCCCATTTGCCGCCGAATACTGAAGACATTGCTTGTTACTTAACAAGCAATGCTGCGCGTCTGGTTTTGGGATCAATCTCACAACTAGTCCCAGAATTGTGCCACTGCGCCACGACTGGCTTCAATGAAAAGAATTTTAATTTATGTATTATGTATTACAAAGGAATCATTTACAAAAAACGCAAAAATATTTGTTTTGAGTTCTATTTCATATAATTAAAGTTTCGAGTAATTAAATTAAATATCTTCTTCATCATATGTAACAAGATAATGATTGTGTGTCTAAAATGAGAGCACAGTAAAGAGTGGAATAATGTATCACTAAATTCTTCAGTTGCTGCAAAATAATGGAAGGCCTAAATATTAAAAACTGGCTAACCTGAGGTTGCGGTGTGAATGATTCGCTGAGGTACTGTCGCACCTGGCTCTTCTGTTTCTGTATCACGTGATACCTGGTGGGATTTTCCAGAACTGTTCGCACCTGCAAATGTTTGTAACAAATATTATTATATAACACTTATCAAATTATTATATTAATCAGCTTCACGCTGTATCCCGCACACAGTAGGGTAGGCAGAGGGAACCTGCTGTTAAGACACTCCGTTCCCCACTTTCTGCCGAATTCTGGAGGCATTGCGTGATGAGTGGCAGAACTCAACGCCGCGCTTAACCTCTACACCAGAGCGAAGAAATGGAAATATAAATTAAAGTAAATATTTCATCTCCTCGAGTGGGGATCGAACCCACAACCAGTCGGTTATACAGTCACACTTCGTGTCGCCACGACTGGTCTCATTAATTAAATTATTATGTTGGAATCAAATACAACTAGACATCTAATTTGTATATTTTGTACAAACAGCTTCACTCTGTTTCTGGTAGCCAGCGAGGACTTAGTGTTGAGATACTTCGTACTCTACTTTTCGCCCAATACTTGACATATTGCGTGCTGAGTGGCGGAGCACAACGCCACGCTTTCTATTATTACCGGATCGCTTAAATGAATTCATTCTCCAGTTATTAATTTACAGACAAACGCGGTGGCCTCATTTGTAAATTCAATACAACAAAATTTTAAAGATCTTATTGAATTTCATCGAGTCAATTGTGGATTTACAGGAATGAATCGATTATTTATTTTTTTCTTTTCCTTGCTCTGGTAACAAAGTAAAGTTTTGTGTTCCACTACTTAACAAAAGCAAAGCAAAGGGCAAAGCGTCGAAAATTTTTGGTTGCCATAAATTCAAGGTAGTTTAATTAGATTAAATACAACATAGCGAAGTGAGCTATTACCTGCAACACCTGTGGCGGTAGGTCGACGTGCGGCGTGACGCGCGGCACGTCTGTTGGGCTCGACTTCTTCTTGTCATCATTCTCTTTGGACTGTCCTGCTTGTTGTACCTGGAAACAATAGTTGGTATTTTATTATATCATTTTTAAATTAGTCAATTGAACTTTTAGGACTTCTAAATGTTCAAATGTTAAGTTCCAAATTAAAAAGAAGGGGTACTGTGTAATCTATTTGTAAGTATATTAAACACTTGAAAATGTTTACATCTGTGTATTAATAACATTATTTATTTTACCAATATTTTTCTCAAAATCACTTTTACGATTCGTATCAAAATTTTTCAAAACCCCTTAAAACTAGAAACAGTATCAAAAACTCACTTGCAATGATTCTCTTCGCAGCTGTTCCTGTGCATGCTCTCGCATCAACTGTTGCTTGAGCTGTGTTCGCGACGTCGGCGTTAGGGTCTTAAATGTAGGCGGGCTGAAAAAATTAAAAACTCAGGTTAACTAAGTTCAAACTAATATTATTATGGCGCAGTAGGAATTAATATGAACGTATACATGAAACAAGTTTGGAATGAAATTTAAATTTTCGAGACATAAGAATCGCAACTTTTTATCAATCTTCGTCTAATTTTTCCTTAAATCGAGTATTGTAATGACTTTATGAGGTAACATCTTGTGAAGAGGATTATTTAAAACGTCCTTCTTAGTTTAAAGACGAAAGAAATTTCTAGCCATATAGTAGTTGAGTTTGAAAAGAAATACAGATTATATATTGAAGCCTGAAGAGTTTGATTTTATCACAATATTATATATCAAATTATTCATAGTAAATATTATTAAGAAATAACAGTAAAATATCTTAAAAGCAATAGTATTAAGAAGTACTAACTTATATAATTTAAGCACGATTGTCATTTTATATATTTTATTTACATTGGTGTCAAGCCAAAGGCATAAAGTGCATAAGAATAAATTCCAAATTTTCAATTGCATCATTTATCACTATTCGGTTGAAGCAATTTAGATGCGACCCACGATTATGTAAGGTGCATCGACATGTTTATTGACCAGTTATATATATATATATACACACACACACACACACAATATATATATACACTCCGTCCGTACTTTCCGTTGAATTTTCATTTGCAGGTTGAGTGGCGGAACTCAGCGCTGTGTTGTTATCAGAGGGAGGAATTATATTAATTGTAATCAAAATAAAATATTACTTTTAATATGAATATTACTTTCTGTAGGACTGACACTACATACATTTTATATAACTTAACGATTCAAAATTGCTTATCTTAATTAAATAAAGAATATTTAGATTTTTATTTAAAGTTAAAAGACATGTTTACGGAGAAAGCAGAAAGTAAAGAGATATGACACTGGGTTTACCAAAAACATTTTTTACAATTATAAATGTATATTACATAATATATTGATATATATTAGCGTAATGCAAACAAAAATACCGTATCAGGTGCGCGAGAACATATTGGCTCAATTAATGGTCAAGGCTCGTCTGACGCACGCCAGGACGGTTATGATATAAGAAAACACTCATATTTACATTTTATGTATACAATATATAAAGAAATTATATAAATTATATGATGTTTTCATATAAATATGAACAGATACCGACATGGCGCAGGAGCACTGTGTACACATAAATACAACAAATAAAATATTAATATATGAATAAATATAACAAATTAGTTAATCTAATTATAATATAGATAATTTTATAATAGAGGCCAGTCGTGGCGCAGGGGCACAAAGTGGGACTGCAAAACCGGCTGGTTGTGGGTTCAATTCCCACTTGAGGAGATGTAATATTTAGTTAAATTTATATTTCCATTTTCTTCACTCTGGTGTCGAGGCAAAGCGATGTCGGCGTTGAGTTCTGCCACTCAACACGCAATGCCTCCAGAATTCGGCAGAAAGTGGGGAAAGTAGTCTTAACATTAGGTTGAGAACTGTCTGCCTACCCTGCTGTGTGCGGAATACAGCTTGAAGCTGATAAACTATAATAAATAAATAAATGTACCTAACGAATCAATCGAATCAATCAAGTAAAAAGTAATCATTTCACTCGATACATACATACATTTAACCGTTTGACTTACTTAACTTACATAAGTATAATTAAATATTATATAAGCGTGTAAGTATAATTAAGTCAAATTAAGAACATTTCTTGTTTAATTCTCACGCGGACGAAATCTCAAGCAAGAGATTATAATTTCTATATAATTTTTGTGGTCTAGTTCACACGGACTATAGTATAGTGTAGCAAAAACTGTTAAGCCACAGGTCAAGGATTATTATTGATTTATTAGTTATCGCCTGCGGCTTTGTCTACGTTTCATTTATATTGGTTACTATAGAAAAACATTACATAATATCTAATATAAGCATATACATTTAGAGTTTCACGATGAATTTACTGTATAACACAAAAAAAGTTAATTCTAGCCATTATTAATTCCTGAGATGTGCACGTTTAACTAAACAAACGTTTGTATGGACCGTTTGTTTTAAAGTTTCAACGAAATCTGTTTAGCCTTTTTGTGTTAACTTAAATATATGTAAACATTAAGGACTCCCATATTATTTATATATTTTTTTATAGCTATGAAGCTGTATTGAATTATTATTTCTTAATATTTTCATTTCTTCTCTCTGGCACCAAGGTAAAAGTTCAGCGTTGAGTTACCCCAATCAACACGCAATGCCTCGAAAAATTAGGTGGAAAGTGGTTAAAGAAGTGTCTTATCACTATGTTCCCTCTGCCTACCCTGCTGTGCGCGGGATACAGCGTCAAGCTGATTTGATTTGATGCTGTATTCCGTATAGCTATAGCAAGGTTGATACCTAAGACTACAATGTTAGGACACTCTTTTACTCACACACATCCCTTAAAAAAAAAAAAAAAAAAAAAAAAATCAATTAAAAATCTCTTAAAATCTTAAAAATCAATTAAATGGGCTTTCATTTTGATGTATTGCCACACGAATGACAAACATAAAAATATTTTTAATAGAAATTATATTAGACAAATTCGTAATCCCCGATTATAGCTCATTTTATCTAACCTTCACGCTACTGAGTTGACATTCGATTTTTCTAACCTTGTAAATAGTGAGGATTGTCGATCGACAATTTTTGATAAAGCACTAAGTATGAAAAAAATATTTATATTGTTCTATAGTTACTGGACGACCTTAACTTATTTATGTTAACATTTTGCTTTAACTATTTAAGTAAGAAATGAGGAACTTAGGTTTTTATTTGAAGGAAATATTGTATTTCTATTTTTTTTTTTCAGTTTAAGTTTTTAGCTTCACGCTGTATCCTGTGTAAAGCAGTGTAGGCAGAAGGAACCTGGGAACCTAATGTTTAGACACTCCGTAACCATTAATACACATGCGTTCACCACTTTCGCCCAAATTCCCGAGGCATCGTGAAGGAACTCGGCTTCTCTCTCTCTCTTTCTTCGGGACTTATTACCATAGAAAATGAAAATAATTTGTTCCCCTAGGTAGAAATTACAGAGAAGTTTATATTTAATTTAATTTTTTTTTTAAATATATGTTATTATTTTAAAAATCCGGGTATCGACCTTTGCTAAAAGCAGTGCCAAAAATTTTTATGTCAACTTTCTCACATTACTTATTCATAAAAGAAACAAGGCTGTTTATACAACACGGCATATATATTAACTTATTTGTACATTTAAACCCTAAAAAACAAAAATAACACAAAAAATGTACTTTATATACATTTTCGTCAGCATTTTCTTATAAATTAGTTGAAAATGTAACTTTAACAAATAACAATTTATGTCAATCAAAAAAGCTATTTTCTCAGTTTTATGCTATAACTCACATGTAGCAGGGTAGGTAGGGGGAGTCTAGTGTTAAAACACTACGCTCCCCCTGTTGAGTGGCGGAATTCAACGCCGCGCTATTAATTTGACACCAGAGCGAAGAAATAAACTTGTCGCGTTTACCGTCACACGATTGTGCCCCTGCGCCTCTCAAGAAAGGTTTCTTTTTATACATACTCGTATAACATACTTGCTAACGTTTAGTAGTATTTTTGTAGTAATAGGTGTTTACGTTATTGGTCTATTATCTATTCGTAACTGCGTCACACTTAATACAGTATGGATAAAAATTATGAAATGAAAAAAAATCCTACGTCTAAACTGTTGTAATTTTTTCTAGTTACGAGTTTAAAATATTTTACCCTATAAGCTGCTCCCGTAAAAGGCGCGCAGGCGCTTCCACCCTATATGTATATATAATTCAAAACAAACACTTTAGTTTTATAAGACGAGTAGGTATATACGTACATAAATACACTATATATTAAAAAGCTTTCTCATATTGCCAATGTCACACCTAACACTCGATCCTTGAGTTTTCGCGCGTATCTATTCGAGGCACGCGTCGCGATTTCGGCGACGCGTCCGAAATACTTCGCGCGGTGACGAAACGCGCGATTTGTATGTAGTGTGGACTGTCATTAGTGTGGACGTGGCTGTGTGGCACAACTATGTTTACAATTTATACTTTAAATGTTACTTATTCTTAGTTATATATATACATTTATAACTAACATAATATTTATTTCATCATAGTGACTGGCAGACAAATCCATAGACGAAACGAATGGACTTAAAAACTTAAAATTGGGCATGTGGGTAGGTAAGAGAGCAAAGAGCAGACAGGTAGGTGGAAAGAATTTCTCGAAATTTCTGTGAAACATTTTATATGTTAAAGTCACACAATAAATTAGATTTTAATATCATCAGGTTTACAATTTCTTAATATTAATATTAATAATTGATACTGGGTCGAAAAATTTAACGTTTAACTTCGTAATCTTTTAGGCAATATCTTAAATGGGCAGAAGAACTGACTTTACTTTTATCTGTAAGCTATAGTATGTGTATTTTTTATTTAGTTTTCATGTATCATTTGTGTTAAGAATTACACTAGAAAACACTGGTTTTTAAGTCAGTATCACACTTATCACAAAACATCAAGTCTTGACAGATTATAATAATAAACACTTACTTACAAATCTCAGAAAATTTGAATTGTCGCTATAAATCCAAATTGTCGTCATAAAAATCAACTTCACGCAGCATCCCGCATAGAGCAGGGTAGGCAGAGGGAACCTAATGAGACACTCCGTTCCCCATTTTCCACCGAATTCTGGAGGCATTGTGTTGAGTGGCGAACCCAACGCCGCGCTTTCACTGCCTCGACAACAAAGGGAAGAAATGAAAATATAAATTTAAATAAATTTTTCATCTCCTCAAGTGGGGATCGAACCCACAACCAGTCGCGTTTACAGTCTCATTTGGTGCACCACAACTGGCCTCTTTCATATGACATGACAAATTATGTATAATAAATAATAAATACATTCTATTTATAGATAAAAATTAAATATTTATATAAAATTTCGTTAACTGCCCAAAGTGTTACAACGCAAGGCAATAGTAGATATATTTGATATTTTCATAAGAGCATAATCTCGTGACAGTCTTGTTATCGAATGAACAAGGACGAAATGATACGTAAATCGTTATAATATCCTAAATAAATAAATTTAAAGTGAAAATGTCGAGTCGATGTGTAAGCATTTAGCTATCTTAGGCACTTTACTGATTCAAAAAAATATATAGTTAAAATAAAACTAAAAAAACACGAGATTATATCGTACAAAAGCAACATCAAGTGCTACACATCTGGCTTAAAACTAAAGTGCAGCTTATATTCTTTATAGCTTCACGCTGTATTCTGAACATAGAAGGACAGGCAGAGGGGTAGGATGTGTAGGTATGTCTTAACACTAGGTCCCTCTGCCTATCCTGTTATATGTGAGAAATAGCGTGAGAAAATACCTGTTTTTTTTATAAAAACGCAGTGACTCTAATATGGGCGGAAAGTAGATAGCAGTGACTAGATTCTCTTTACACAACAAACAAAATGCGAAGCAAGCCTGAAGAAAGCGTTAGTGTGTCGAAATTATTATAAACTTGAGGAATTTATGAAAAAACGCGGGTATTTTCCGGAATCCAATTTGATAGCTCTTATCAAATGTTTAATCGTGAGGTGATTTTATATACCTACGCATAAATCGATTTTATTTACGTACAATTAAAAAGATTTTAAACAATACAAATATTTAAATTTTTTTAACCTAAATATTTAGAGGCCATCGTGGCGAAGTGGAAAAGCGTTTGACTTTCAACGCGACGGTTTAGGGGTTCGCTCCCCACTCGGGGGAAAGAACACCTCCACGAAGAAAGAAGTTCCTCCACTCAACATCCAATGTCTCAGAATTTAGGGAATGGCGGATAAATATCGCCAATAATTATTTATATCCCTACACCCCACTACAGCCAGGTAAATACAAACATTTTAATTATAGTATAGAAACAGACTAAAAATCGAACCTACAACCGTCGAGTACTTAGACACTTGCTACGTAGCCGATCGCACTACGACGACCATGTTATTTTCCTCAATAAATAAATTCTTGAATATCTCTAGCTCTTGTATATACAGATTGTGGTTTCATAATAATGCCACTATGTATAGTACAGGAATATTACATTTTAATAGAAGGATTATTTATATTAAACTAGTTGTTGCCTGCAACTTTGCATCGTGGACTTTAAGATAGTTTTCTCCTGTTGCCGTAGAAGTTTCGAGAAATCCTATTCTAAGTATATCTTTAAGTGGTACTAAGTTAAAGCGGGGAGCTAAATTTTCATTGTAAAGTTCTCATCGTGTGTTTAGTTTATGTGCTTTTTAAAGCAGAGCATTTTTTTAAATATATACATGTCCCAATTGGAAACGCGATACGTTGTGGGTTCGATTCCCACTCGAGGAAATAAAAAATTTAATATTTACATATCCTCGCTCTGGTCACGAGGCAAAGCGCGGCGTTGAGTTCCGCCACTCAACACGCAATGCCTTCGGAATTCGGTGGTAAATGAGGAACGGAATTCTTAACACTAGATTTACAGGTACCCTCAGCCTAACCTGCTATGTAATAATAATATCCTCGAGTAGAAATAGAACCCATAACCATCGTGTGTACAGTCAGATTCAACAAAATGCAAGCTAAAACAATATTACAATTGGTCCATCTGTGACAAACTCCTTTAGCTCGCAATTGCAATATTCAAACACTGATAACGATACTTTGATAAGCACGCGAATCAAACACGCTATCAACAGTTTAGTAAACATTTATTCTTAATGCATCTATTTAGCTTCGTTAGAGTCTGAACATCCATCATTAATTCTAATATTAAATGAATAGTTAACTTTAGAATCTAAGGCCATTTAAAAAAAACAGGCGCGCCATCAGGCGCAGGTTCGAATCCTGTTACAATAAAAAATGATAATCTTTAGTAAATCATTACATAATTACTATATAACATTCATTTTTCGTTTTTTTAAAACTGATAGAAAATCTTTCACAAATGCTTTCATTTTGATTTCTTATTTATTTTATTTGATTAGATCGTAACATTGCCAGTTTTGTTTATTTCCTTAAACGAAAATCCCCTATTTACATATGTATATGCTAATATTATAAGTTTGTCTGGTTGTATGCGCAAATCTCAGAAACTGCCGGTTATAATTTTTATAAAATATTTTTGCGTTAAATAGCTATGCTACATTATGTTGATTATGATAAACATTTTTACACTTGAATGAAATATTATTTTCTTTTGTTTATTTTATATTATGAAACAACAAACAACGCACATTTCATTTGTCAATCTGTTAGTAATAATTATAATGTATTATAATCATTTGTACAATTGATATGAACGATAAAAGTGGGAAACGAAAGCTTCTTAATGGGAACGAAATATCATAACATTAGGTTCCCAAACTCCCTTTGCCTACCCTGCTATGTGTGGGATACAGTGCAAAGCTAAAAAAACTAGACATTGCGTGTTGTATGACGGAACAGAACGCCGCTCTTCGTCTTCCCAGAGCGAGGAAATTAAAATATTTCATTCCCCCAATAAGGGATCGAATCAACAATCAACTCTCATCACCAGTTTAATTTAGCCGCTTTCAATCTATACCTAGCATAAAATATCGGAAATCATGAGACCGTCGCACACACAGCACAGGCACAGCGGTTGGCTGTAAACTCGACGGTTGTAATTTTGAATACCATTGGGGGATCGAATTATTATCATTTCCACGTTCTGGTAAGAAGGCTGCATTGAGTTTCGCCTCCCAATACCTCCGCCTCGTACCACTAGGTTTCTTCTGAGTAGCCTCTGTCTATATGCAGAATACAGCGTGTAGCTACTGAGATAATCAATCAAGTTACATAAAAGAGGTTGTATGAACATTTTTACGACTCTTGTAATATTATGAACTAAATGATGGTAAGCAAGGACGGCGGGTCGCGTGACAGAGCGCAATCATCGTATCGTGACATTATCGTTCCGCAATCATTAAATAAATACATAGAAAATGTTCAAAATATGAGATGTTTTCACTTTACTTTGAATCTAAATTCTAAATATTATTTAAGCGGCTTCGCCCGCGTAATCTATGGGTAATAACTTAAAGTTGTGTATAGACACAAAATTTTCAGTTTTATAATATTAAGCAAAGATATGCCGTGGAGACATTTAAATCGATTAATGTTAAAATGTGATAATCGTTTTAAAATTTTCATAGGAAGGCCGTTCCACTGAAAAAAGCCGACGTTATTTCGGTATCTAAACTTTTAAGGAACCAAAGGTTACTTTGTCTACGCGTGTCTCTCTAAATTTGACGGGTACTTGGAGCAATAGCATTTACAACCACTTAGACACTGACCCATTGCGCAACGACGACCTTTAAAATATTCCCCAAAAATTTAAGCTTTTGCATTTAAATATACTTTAAATGCACAGTGATACTAAATTAATAGTAGTTAGTAGTTTAACCAGTTTTGCGCACACAGTAGGATAAGCCCTCCCTCGGCTCAAGTCCCTAGTGTTAAGACACTCCGTTCCCCATTTTCCGCTGAATTCTAGAGGCATTGCTTGCTGAGTGGCGAAACTGAACGCCGCGCTTTCCCACGACACCAGAGCGAAATGAACATATTAAATAATTCATTTTCTAGTATGGGAATCGAATCCACAACCAGTCGCGTTTACAGTCACACTTTGTGCCCCTGCGCCGTAACTGGCCTCAAGTAAGTAATAAGTAGTTATATAGAAATAAAATTATAAAAGTCATCCACTTAATTTAATAAAATGGTCTTATATCAATACTCATTTAAAATACCTGTTTTATTCGACGAGATATTACTTCAATAATGCTATAGGTATGTATGTACCTGTATGTAAAGTGTCACTTTCGCAATATATATTTTGCGTAATCCTCATACGTTGAATGTTTATTACTCCACTTTAGTTTAAAATTAATTATTATTAGAGAATTTTGCAACAATTAATTATTAAGATATTCTACTAGCATTTTCAATGTACTAATCATCGCTCTTGGTGGAATTTAAAGACGAAAAACTGTAAATCATAGAGCAAACATCGCGCTTCCGTAGGAATTTCGAGAACTTTTCTCTCTAAAACTAAAATGTTCCCATACGGTCTCTAACCTTAGGTAGGTTAGGTAGGTTAGATGCCAATTTTTTTTTAAGTCCAATAATTTCTCAGTAACGAAATAGTTTATAATATACAAATAAAGAAAATTGCTGCATTCATTTAGATAGCATATTTATAAGGTTGGTTTATAATTTGAATAATCACATAGTACTTTTCAACATATTTTTGAACTGTCATTCTATGTGGTAATGATTGACTACAGGAAGCAAATCACACCTCTTGAATAAAGCCAATTTTTTTAAAGAGGTCCATGATTTTATATTGCGTAAATTACATAACTTTACGGATTAGTAAGAAAACAAATACACAACGACAACTTTAAAATAAAAAAAATAGTAACAAGCCACTCCAGGTCTTTTTCTATATATATTTAATGCCCAACATTTTGGTAATAAATCGGTAAGGTACTACCAATACAATAGCTTCTGCCGAAATTTCTCTATAGCTCTAAACGCGAAGCACTAGCACAAAAAAATAAAAACAATGCATTCCCTAGAATCTGACAGTGCCTCTGCTATTGTCCCAGAACAAAAATTAAAATTATTTCAATTATTTCTTAATGACATAGAAATATAGCAGTTTCAGCACAACGTAGCCCAGCGGCGATTAGCAGCGGTCATAATGACAGGAAGCCCCAGCTTCCGCGTCAAACACAACAGTCACCGCGACCACCGTCATTAGCTGTACCTGTGTAGCGTAGGGCATGTCATGGGAGGTGATTTGCTTCGCATTCAATATTATATCAAGATTTGTTTCACACGCATTATGGTATAGAAATATCTAATCTAAGAAGACTTAAGAAGGTTAAAGATTTTTATTATTTTCAAATAATTTATACAACCTGTATAATATATATAGCATTTTTGTTACTGAATCACAGACAGACCAAACTGGTGAAGAAAGAAAGTTGAAATTTAGCATGTAGGTAAGTTAGGGAATTTGGGGAAGCATTAAGGGTGGGTTCTCGTGATTTACACAGGAACGGAAAACAGGAAATTGTCTATTAATATTAATTTGTATTTGTAATTATTAGGAAGTCCACACAAAGTTGCGGGTGACGACCACTGTTAATACAGTGACGTCCCGTTCTTCTCTCGAGACAATAGGTGTCTTAAGGTGATGAGCAAGCCATATAGCAGGTAACATCTCAGAAATAAATCAGAATAAAAAGTGTTATGAAAAAAGATGCTAATATTTTTGTTCTCCAGTATGTGACTTATTTTACTGACGTCATATATTTTACATTATAATTAAAGTCAACATTTTTTAATAAGCAATCGTAGGTTTTAAATACAGTCTTATAAAATTAACATAATACAGAACTTAGCAACAATAAAAATAAATAGAACTAAAAATCTAAAATCTATCTATTAAAAAACAACGAAACGACAAAATTAAATACAATTTCAAAATGTATAGTAAACAAACACGCCAAGTTAAACGTAACGACCAATTAACCGCAATGAGATTCATGAATGAATAGTAAACTATTATATGCTAATGCTATCGTAGCACCGCATCGAGCGACCGCCGTGCGTCGTGAGGCGTGAGGTAACGAAATAACCTGCATC
>DWQW01006761.1:0-15872 GCA_018249695.1 Heliconius erato demophoon | reverse complement strand
TGAGTCAGTCAGTGAGTGACAAAATTTAGAAACTTTAACAAGTTGTCATTCTTAAACTACTGGTTCAAATTGACTGAAATTTTAAATATACCGTGTTTATATTATGCCTGATTAGTTACTGAAAATTTAGGTTTCTTGTTTTATTCACAACGAAGTTATAGGGGGTCGAAAATGGCCTGAATCGCTTCGAGAAAAGGATGGTACGGCCGTGCCGCTGTTTTTTGCTCGACTTGGCGGGGGCACTGCCGTGCCCCCAGATAATAAAAAAATTAAGATTAAATATAATAAAGAAATCTGTTGAAAGCAAAAATAAGTAATTTATTGGTGAGTGTAAGTATAAATATGTAGTACATACTCACAACTCACATACATATGCGACACGGTAAACGTACCTAATTAAATTATCACGTGAAGTCCATAAACTTTATCAAGTCTCTTGCAAAATTTATAAAACCAGTATGGAGTCCGGTAGTTACGCAGTTTTACACGGATATGTCGAGCCTATCGTGGAGATATTTAAAAAAATATATTGAAAATATTATAACTACTATAACTTTGTAATAAATTATAAATAGGTGGTACAATCTTCTTAAATCATCTTATAAATAATTAACCGGTTGTGAATTTCAAATATATTAATTTCGTCTGTGCCCGATTAGTTTATCGATCTACCTTAACGTCAGACATATGTAGATTTGAATACGCTTCTATAAATATATAATATTTAAACTTAAAAAAAAATACCCAACACGCAATGCCTCCAGAATTCGGCAGGAAGTGGGGAACGGAGTGTCTTAACACTAGGTTCCCTCTGCCTACCCTGCAGTGTGCGGGAAACAGCGTGAAGTCGATTTAAAAAAAACAAGTAAAAATTTCATTAAGCAATTTATTTTATGTCATAGCGCTTCTTTATTTCTTTTAAAGAAACCAAAACCAAAATCGTATTACCATTCCTCATACTAATACATTTATTTATCTGCAAATACAACGAATACAAAAACAAATATCGCAAGCCTTGACAAGGACTTCGTAAATGTTGACAGATGCTGTTATAATCTATTAAAATAAACAAGCTAACTTAGCATGTAATGTTTAAATAATAGAGGTCACATTGGTATAAAGCAATTAGAACGTACGTAGGGATATATTAATGTAGAGGTGTACCGTGAAATAAAGCGTTCCTAAACGGGTGACAATTTAATTACTGAGGCAACGGGTTGTGACAGTGGAAGAGAATTAAAAATAACATTTTTATGATCTGTCAGTTATTAAATGAAAAAAATATCTTTTTGATACATACCTAACTAAAGAAAATGGTAGTGGATACAAATCCCACTCGGTCAGATGTAATGTAAATATTTATATAATAGGAGTTTTTAAGCCAGTCGTGGCGCAGGGATACAAAGTGTGACTGTAAAACCGACGGTTGTGGGTTCGATCCTCACTCGAGGAGATGAAATATTTATTTAAATTTAAATTTCCATTTCTACGCTCTGGTGTGGAGGCAAAGCGCGGAGATGAGTTCTGCCACTCAACACGGAATGCCTTCAGAATTCGGCAGAAAGTAGGAAACGGAGTGTCTTAACACTAGGTTCCCTCTGCCAACCCACCCCGCTATGTGCGGGATATAGTGTGAAGCTGATTTTATTTATTTCAAAAGCTTTAGTAGATTTGCTTTTTGTATGAAAAAAAGGAAACGTGGAATATTCATTGAATTATTACTAAGATGATTCATTTTTATTGTTAAGTATTAATACAACTTTTACAGAGACAGAATCTGCGATCTACACTAGAAACCTTCATAGAACAATACCGATAGATACATAATAAAAAAAACTACAAACTTTCAAAGAATAGAAACTATGATAATGCTAACTCATTTCAGCAGATTTTGTATACTAACTAAAGTGTTCATACAGTTCTTTTCATCGAGTCGTTTTATATTATTATTGTAGCCTACTTCTCATAATAAAATCATGTTTGGCCATAATGAAATTTAAGTTTCACTTTCGACTTTATCTCGTATTTCGGTCAGACCTAGTTACTGGTTTCGTTTAAAATGTTTTATTTTAATATAAAAATTGTGATACTTTTACCTAAGCGAGATAATTTTTTTTTTAACTGTTATTAAATAATACTCAAAGTAGAGGCCGTCGCGTCTACAGTTGTGGGTTCGGTTCCACTCTGGGGAATGAACTACTTCCATTTTCTCGCTCTCGTACCAAGACAAAAAGCAGCGATGAGGTACGCCACTCAGCATTCTCCAAAATTAAGTTGTTCGGGGAAAGTGGAGTTTCTTAACACTAGGCACCCTCTGTCTTCTAATTTAAAAAAAGCCTTCTTAATTATTTGCTAATACAAATCGATGAAAATAAAGATGTACTCTAAAAAAGTTTTTTTAATGTGTAGAATATAAACGTTGTTATATGACGAAACAGTTTTATTTAAACAGTTAATTTTTTCCTACAAGTTATTTTAAGTAACGGTATGAGACCTTCAGTCTCGTATCCTGTTTCAGAGCATTATATCACTTTGTATATGGAAGAGAACCTTGGATTTGAAAACTGAGGTAAATGCACTTTTAAAGGCAAAGGCTCTCTTGACTTTGACTTTCACTTTGAAAGTAAATATTATTATTTTACAAAAGTATAAGATAAGAATACACCTCCCTACTAGGAAACAGGAAATAAAAAACGCTTCGACCCAAATTTATTTTCCTGGGTATTCCCAGCAAGATCGAAATTGAATTGCACAATTTTGAACAATTTTAGTTCAATTTTTTTTTCATTAGGATAGAAAAAAGCTTTTTCCACAAAGATAAGTTGCCAATGTTTTAAAAATACAATATTTCTTTCCAATTCATGTGGTTTCAATTGATTACAGAGCGAAGAAATGGAAATAAGAATTTAGATAAATATTTGATCTCCTCGAGTGGGGATAGAACCCACAACCAGTCGATTTTACAGTCACAGTTTTGTGCCCCTGCGCCACGACTGGCCTCTATAAATTACATTTGTAAAAAAAATCCCCGTTTAGATTGATCACTCCTCTAACCCTCTGCCAGTCCGGCATAATGCAACAGACTTGTGAAAATGAAAGAAACTCTCTTTCTTTTCTCAACACACCTGCAATTCTAGAGCTAATCTAGTGTTAACAAATTTCCTTTTACATTTCAACCACAGTAAAGTACTGCGACGTGCAGCGGAAGCTGTTCTTTGTTTTAAAAATACCGCAATCATGTAACAGAAACGATAAGCATTTAAGTAATTATAATCTACGTTGGTCTGACTTGAGCCTATTAGATAAATAATGGTCTAAATAAGCTACGTTCTAAATACGCTGCAACGATTATTTTTGTTACAGTTGAACAGATTTTAAAGATTTTCTTAGTATTTTTAACAGTTTTTAAAGTGTTATTCCACACTTAGGAAAGAAAATTACTAATCATTAAGAAAACCTATAAAAATTTACGCCCGCTACGTTCAAATTTTTATAAGTTTTCTTAATAAATATTTTCTTTGTATTACTTTTGTAGTTATCATTTATCATCATCTTTTGTAAATCTAACATGCATATAATAATTGGTCATCGTATGTAATATTGTTATGTTTCGACACGAGATACAAAGATATTGCATAAACGTATAGTATTAGCTAATAATCAGATTTATTCTCATTTCCTGTAACCATAGAAAAAAAAATTCTCCATAAAAAATAATATACTCTTTTTTGGCATAAATCATTTTTTAAGCAATTTGATTTACTGTGATTTTAATGATAATATAATATCTAATTCATGATGTACATATGATTGGATAAAGAACAGTTAATTTTCTAATAAGAGCTGATGTGGATCTAATTAGGAAGACACGGGTGTAATTAGGTAAATAGTTAAGTCTCCAAGAGGTACCTGATTGTTTCGTTACATTGATAATCATATTAATTAATTAACAAAATAATTTTAAACTGTAATTCTAATTTTCACTAACAAAATAAATATAATTTATTTTTAAAATATGGCCATGATAAAAAGTAATTTAAATGATTTTTAATTTACTTACCAAGGGAAAAGCAAAGACCAAAAACCACGATCTGATCGCAAAAAAAAATCCAAGATCTACACTGGTTCACTGTAAATATAATAAGAATTATTTACAAAACTTGATCTATAATTGAACGACGGTAATGGTACCACCGCTGCGAGTGTCGGCTCTACACTGAGGTATAGGAAGAGTAGGTCGCCACCACTATGTCAATTGAGCTAGCTCATACTTTCTAAGGAAACTGAAAAAATTACAACAATAAGCTCTGATATTAAATACTTATTTATATATAGATATATATAATTATAATTAGTTTATGAAATGAAATTATTTGAACGTTTCGTAGAGAATAATATCGTAGCAGACCGGTTCTAGCATCTGTCCGTCCGTCCGTCCTTTTTCTAACTTTCTTTGACCTCAATACAATCGAGTACGTTTTGGTGAGTATTTTATAACGCAACGTTATGGTATTTTCGTTTTCGAATCGATAATAAAAAGTGAAATTCATTATGTTTTTTAGCATTTGTCATTGTAAAATAAATAAATCAGCTTCACGCTGTATCCCGTACACAGCAGGGTAGGCAGAGGGAACCTAGTGTTGAGACACTCCGTTCCCCACTTTCTGCCGAATTCTGGAGGCATTGCGTGACGAGTGGCAGAACTCAACGCCGCGCTTAACCTCGACACCAGAGCGAAGAAATGGAAATATAAATTTAAGTAAATATTTCATCTTTTCGAGTGGGGATCGAACCCACAACCAGTCGGTTTTACAGTCACACCTCGTGCCGCTGCGCCACGACAGCCTGGTCATTGTATATTCTTAATTCTTAATTTTTATTGCGGAATCAATATTCTTAAATTGTTTGTTATTCAATGCAATCTAGTATCTAAACGAGAAATTTAATGAATATTTATAATGTTATTGTTGCCGTTCACAAGCCGGCGAGAAAACGAGAGAATGTTGAAAAATAGAGCAGATTCAATTTCGAATATTTTTTTCTCATTGTACACGAATATTATTTATTTGATTCCTCCCCACTCGAGAGAATGTTTTTCATGTTTTTCATTTCCTTGCTCTGGTAATAAGACGAAGCGCGGCGTTGAGTTCCGCTACGCAACCTCTCAAAAATAGGGCGGTGCGTAGGGAACGGAGTGACTTCACAGTTAACACTATATTCCCTCAGCACGAAACTTGAATGTTTCCTAGTACAAAACTTTTATTCAATTTGATTTTCATCCTGGCTTCTTTAACATAAGACATGGAGGTATTAATTTGTATTTTTAATTTAAGTTATATATAACTATAACCGTAACAGGTTGTAGGTTCGATTCCCTTTGGGGGAAATGCAATATTTAACATTTTTATTTCTTCGCTCTGGTGTCGAGGCTAAGCAGGGCGTTGAGCCATTTAACGCGTAATGCCTCTTGAATTCGACGGGAAATAGAACGGACGGTCGTAAGACTCTTAAGCTTAACATTAGGCTCTGTCTACATATACAGCGTGAAGCTAAAAAAAAATATTGTTAGTTTTATATTTTGTTGGTAGGTAGGTGGTAAATATATAATTATCAGAACCAAATTTGTCCAAATTCTTTATTTTGCTTAACAAATTTAGCGAATAACCGCTATTTGGTAAATTTTCTCAATTTTGAATATAATTACTTAGAGATTGCATCTCGCACTATACACATCTCTGACCTCGTAACAAATAAGCTGAAGTTTCAATTCAAGGCCTAACAAATTATTAAGTGTTTCTATAAAATAGCGTAAAACAAATCTCGCCTTGTATAAATATTTAATACATATTTTAAATAAAATATTTATTTCTAAAACACTGTATTTATTGTCATTTGTATTCTAAAAAATGTCTAATCGATTATTTTGTGTCCAAATTATATTTCTTTTTTGTTTTTTGTAAGTGATTTTTAAATTTGGTGGAATCACGTACATACAAGTTTATTATATAAAAAAAATATTGAAATATTATCATAAGGTGAGAGAGGTAATAAACATAAACAAATTTATATATGTTATTTTTTCTCAATATAGCGCAATAGTAGACCGTATAATGTAATATTTCAAAATTATCGACTTATAAATCTTGGCAATAACATGGCACCAAAATATGTTTTTAAATGAGTAAAATTTTATTAAAACTTTTTTTTCAGAAGTAATTTAAGAAACTACTGGTATATGTTATAAATAATCTCTGAAAGATTTATATGTAGGCGCAGCTCAATAATAATTTGTTAAAAATATACTCAAATCACGAAACAGTAAAAAATTGTTATTTTTTATTACGAGAATTGACTACATAAGTGTTTGTATTTTTTACCAGTCTACTATAATTGAATAATGTTTACTGAGTAAATACAAATATTTTAACATTGTAAAGAAATCCCAGCACAGGCTGTAAATTGGCTGATACACTTAGCTGGTGATTAATATTAACTAAAGTTAACAAAACAAGTCTTAGTCTTAACAAACTGTGGAAAGAATATTTTTTCAGAACGTAAATTAAAATGTGGGTTTTAACTACTATATTCAAACAAAACAGAATCAGTAAATCATATAAAGTATATATATTTACGTTTGCGATCATAATTATCATTTAAAGCCTATAATGCGATGATAATAATTTACCAAATCTTTATAAAACTTGTTTTACCTAAAAAAAAATTGCGTATTATATTTTTATTATCACCACAGTAATGTTACTAAAACAACGAAAAACCGGTTAAGTGCGAATCGGGCTCGCCCACCGAGGCTACCGCACCTATTTCAGAATTGTAGGTCAACGAGAAGTACAACTTATAAAAGTTTACCAACTCGCCTCGTCCACTGTCATCAACCTCTTCATACATGTCCTCTGGAGGATCCTCGTGTTTTTTACGTGACCTACCTACAGTATCTTTGATACTGTGTATTCTAATGCTAATCGAGGTCTCCGCTATAGGTGCTCTTACCCACAGGCGGCGTAAGGCGTGTGTGAAACCTTTAAGTACTATTTTGCAAAGATATGAGAATACCAAAAATATATGATTGTATTTATATATTACGATACTACCAAGGGGAACTGTGTTCGGGGGCCCTAGGCTAATGTATTTCGGAGGGCTGCCTATCTAATCAAATAATTACTTAATTCAGCTTTGAACAAGATATGTTTGTGTAAATGTTGTTTTTTTTTTTTTAATTTTTCGGGGGAGAACTCTGGGATTAAAAGTAGTCTGTCTTCTTCTTCATCTTCTCCTTTCTGGCATTAATCCCGGCTATTGCCAGAGTTTGCCTTCCTTCTCAACCTACTCCATTTTGCTGCCTTCCTGCCTTCCTTCTCAACGTCCTCGGTGGTTGGGCCATTGACGCTTATGTCCTGCATAACGACATCCAATCACCGCTTCCTTGGGCGTCCGAGAGGTCTCACTCCAGAAATTGATATTACTCTGTCTTCGACACATTTAGTTTAAGATCACCGTTCTCAAGCGTAACCTTCCAGAAGTTCACTAGTCGCGGACGTACCGTGAGATAAGACTAGCCTGGTCGCCTTTTGTGGCGGCGGAGAGTGTGTCGTGAGATTGATGACTTAATCCTGCCTATATACTGGGTGTTTGTGACTTGTGTTTTGTCCTTAATAACAAATATTATAAATTCTTCCCATTCTTCTCTATGGAAAAACAATCCTTTTGTTTGTATTTATTTATATATAACAAGTTTTTAAAAGAAGACACGTAATGAAGCATACTTAATTATAATTTTTATTCAAAATTATAATATTAAGACTATTTGATAATAATCATTCAAAGTGGTTTATCATTGTCACATATTTCTTTATTTACAAAAGCTTTTTCTTTGGTATGTGTATCCAATTATATGTCATATTGGATAATGTAGTAAATCTAGTCTGTCAGAGCAAGCTGTCAAATGTAAACAACATCAAAAATGGCTCTTCCCCTCGGAATAAGAACTCACTCTCAAAAGGTTTGCAGCCTTTATAAAAGGGCTTTGCGTAATTTAGAAGCGTTTTATGACAGACGGTAAGTAAGAGTAATTAGACAAATATTAATCAAGCGTTTATTATGCTATTACGTAACTTATTGTTTTTACACAAATAACCTTTTATTTTCCAGATATTTTTAATATGTTCTGTTATTTTCGACGAAAAATATATCTTGAAAATTAGTCAGTTTGAAAATTATTATAAGGTTTTTTTTTTATTCAACATTTTAAGTAGCTGTTAATGTTTTTATTTAAGTTTAGAAATTAACTATTTGTGTGTGTAGTTTTGGAATATACAGAGTATTTAAATTATGACGTAAAATAAATTAAATAATTTTAGTAAAAAATTTTAAACATAATTTACTTAATTATATATTAAACAATATCTTTTCCATAGCATATTGTATTAAAATCTTTTATTTACAGCCATGTATACCGTTACCAGGCTGTTTTGCTAAGAGAACGTTTCGATAAGAATATGAAAGTTGCAGACCCTCGTTTAGCGCAACAACTGCTTAAGGATGGGGAAGAGGAACTTTTCCTTACTCAACATCCAATTCCAAAGAAATGTAAGTATTTTTTAAGAACATATGTGGACATGATAACATGACATGTCCACATATGATTTACTACATTGGATATAATAAATAATGTTTATTTTATTATGTGAATGTATATTAGAGAAAGTTAGATTACAGAAAATAAGATGTGACAAATATAATGTATTTTGATCAATAAGAACATGATTCAGTGAAAGAGGCTCTCTCTTGGAAATTATCCTATCTATATTTAAAATCAGTAATCCATACTCCACTCATTCACTATTACAACTTCTTCATACATGCCCTTTGGGGGTTCTCATGCTTTTTGTGTTGTTTCAGTATCGTCAATACTATATTCTCAAAGATCAACTAATGCCTTCCTTTGTGTATCCTACCACTCACTCCTACATATTATAATACTTTTAAAAATATTTATATTTTTTACGTAAATTTCAGTTGCAACCAGTGTTGGAGGTGTAGCTCATGAGCGTGTCGTCACTCCACCCGACTGGGTACTCGACTACTGGCATCCACTAGAAAAGGCCCAATATCCAGAATATTTCAAGCGTAGAGAGGAAAGGAAAAAAGAATTTGTAGCAATGTGGGAGAAGGAATACGGCAAGCAGGACGAAAAAGAAAAACACCATTGAGTTGTATAGATAATTTATGTTAGTAAAGTAATTGATGTTAATTCTTTTGGTTTTATTTTAATGTACTTTTGAAGGAATTAAATGACATTTTTTTATTTTAATTCAATTTTTGTATGATATTCAATTTTGTAGGCATTAAAATAAACAATTTTTTTGGACTACAATATTTCACTGCTTAAGCAGACCAGAGAAACTACAATCAACACCTTAGATATATCAATAAGATCAATACCTTAATTTGCAAACTAGTTAATTACATATCTATGAAATTTACAAGAGACAACGAAAATCTTATGTTATCTTTCGAAGACAAAAAAATATGCTGGAAGATATTGTGGTTATTTTATTGCATATTTAAGACAATTATCATTTTTATTAGTTTACTGGGTTATGTTTTTCTCATCTTGTATGTATGGTTGTAATATTCTTTAATAACTCATTTCTCCAGAATAAGAAACATAATTGAGGTATCTTTAGATTTATTTTAGCGTCCCGAGTTTTATTAGATAAGAGATATTAAATAAATGAAACATGGCGGCGCCATTGTACTTAGTGGAAAACTGAACAACTTAATGAAATATTTGATTTTGGAATACTGCAACACATATCAAATAAAAGACGCAATATAAGGATTTTAAAAAGTTATATCACACTTATTATCTCACCGAGCTACGTCGTACATTCACCAGAACGAATGGCTTAATTGGTCAAGCGCTTGGACGGTTTCCAAAGAGGCGCGGGTTCAAATCTCGCTACGTATTAACATTACTAAGTATTTTTCTTTCCTAAATGTGGAATAACACTCTAAAAATGTTATACCGTGATTATCACTCCCGTAATACTAAATAATAAATAATTATTAAAAAAACCGGACTGCATAAACTAAATAGTAAAAATATAAGCCCAATAGTTCATCAAAACTGCACCTTCAGATACTTCAATTAAATCTTCACAAGGAGTCCTGCAAAAATGTTTCTTATAATATATATGGATATGGAATTACATAGGTAGTTGTAGTGCAAATTTGTGTATTTCCTTTAAATTATTGCAAGATATATGGATAAGGCATCAGTTTTCTTGTCCTATAATGTTAATAAGAAAGGTAAAACACTTTTAGAAAACGTATAAAAAAAATAATGTAGCAGGATTAGAACTCGCGTTTTGTGGAGACTCTAAAAAAGTTAAAAAATAAGGGACCTTATAAAAAAAAATATTTAGACCACAGTTTAGATAATAGACGTTAGCAGATCTAATATTTTATTTTAGATGATAGCAACCGACATTTGTTTCAGTTGATCAGAGGAAAGGCGATCACCCTCATATATTATGCATAAGCAAAGGTAACATGATGGTAATGGTAAGCGAACCCACCATCTCGCATTTACAGTCAGATGCTGTGTCGCTGTCCATGACATATTTTAAGGGAAAGATATAGGCTAAATAATAAAAATACTGCAAACCTTTAAAACTTTATTGTTAACTTTAAACTATGTATATAGAAAAATAATATGCTTCTGTTCATATGTAATGTTTAAAGTTTATATAAACCTAGTTTAGATTGGTAAGGGCTAAGTAAATCCTTACAACGCCAAAAAGATTAAGAATAAAAAAAAACAATTGTTAGACTGAAATGAGCTTATACATTGTTTAATATTGTTTTATTTTCATAAATAAAATGTATATTAAAATAACATTTAACCATACCATAATACCGTCTTATATATATAAAAGATAATATTTATATAACTGTAAACAAAAAAGGTGAATGACTAATAATTTTACAATAAGCCTTACATTGTTCGTAATTATGTTTTATTAAAAATTGTGACGGTAATTACATTTTATTAAAAAATCATCATAAAGTAAGTTACATTCATTAGCCAAAAACATTTAATTTATATAATTATAATAAGAAAATAGCAGTAAGTAAAATAATAGCAATAAGCAGTAAAAAAAAATAGCAGACCCTAAAAGTCCGATCTAACGCTGTCCTGCCACTTTTTGTTAATTTACAAATTTATAATGCTATATTTCTCTTTTTTAATCAAGAGAATTAAAATACATAACATTGGTGGCCATCTTTTAAATCATGAAAATCTTATCTGAATGTAGTAAAACAGTCAATATAAATTTAATTTTCGATTTATATACACACAACTAACATCAATTAATTCTTCACACTAGTACCACACACATATGTTAAATATAATAAATGAGCCATTTTAATTTCTGGAAGCAAATAAATCATTATGATAAAAATAAAAAAAAAAGTAGGATCATTATATAAATAAGATCACCAAAACATATTAAATTTTTTTACTCTCCTCAAATACGCACAAAACAAACACATTTCATATTATTTTATTCAAACACGATTTACATTTAAAATTTTATAATATTATTCGTTAAAATATTTTGCAATATTATTGCAGTCTTTTAAATCAATGACTTTCACAAAATAAAAATCCCGCTCTTTTGGAAACGACATATTTTACTACAATTAAGTAAAAATCCCGGCATTTTTTTAATTGTCACTAAAAGGACAGGTGCCAAGATTAATATTATAAATATAATTAATAATATTATTTATTTTTATAAAAATTATATGAAAAAAAAGTTTAATTTGGAATAAATAAATGCCATTCCGTTATATTTTGTTGTTATTTTCAATTCCCGCCCAATGTTTGCCCCCTTCCCCAATTGTGTCCGAACATAGAGCCTCCTGCGGGTCGCGCGCCCGTCGCCGGCCTACTCTGAGGCGCGGTACCGAAGCCACCTACGTACCGAGTTTCAGGAAAGATTTGTTTTCTGAAAGGGAATAAATAGATATTTATTACATTTTTTTGACCAAGTATCTTTTGGCTTCACGCTGTACTTCACATATAGCCGGGTAGATAAAGGAAACCTAGTCTTAAGAAACTGCATTCTACACAATAAGTATCAACAGAGGCCAGTCGTTTCGCAGGGGCACAAACTGTGAGTGTAAAACCGACTGGTTGTGGGTTCGATCCCCACTCGAGGAGATGAAATATTCTCTGGTGTCGGGGCAAAGCGCGGCGTTGAGTTCTGCCACTCGCAATGCCTCCAGAATTCGGCAGAAAGTGGGAAACGGAGTGTCTTAACACTAGGTTCTCTCTGCCTATCCTGCTGTGTGCGGGATACAGCGGGAAGCTGTTTTTTTTTTAGTTCAACAGGAACTTGCTTCCTCTTTGCACCAAAGCAATGAAAATAATTCATATATCCGAATGGAAATCGTGAAAACCATTGCGTTTACAGTCTGAGGCTGTGCTACTAAAAACTAATTACTGTCTATTGCTAATTACAATCTCAGTAATACTCAATTAGTAGAATATTTATGTAAGTTATAATTTTATTGTTATTTTTGGCGCCATTTAATGGGTATTAAAAGATGTTAGTTGTGAATCACAAATATAAAAATATTCAATATTTTATTATTTTATTAAAGGCTATGGTACACTATTACATATACTTTATAAATATTGTTAAGTCTCTATAGTACAATAATAATTAGAAAGGCAACATGAAATTGTATTTTAAATTTCAAACTGATTAATGTTAATTCAAAATTTCCATTGGATCTATTTAGCAATTATACTATTTCCTCTACCAATAACTGTTAAATAAATAGAAATCGTAACTTCACATAAACAACTAGCCACCTCGCATTAATTTATTGTTGTATAGGAGCGAAATTATACAAAATCTTTTTAAAGTATCTAATAATAATAAACAGCTTCACACTGTGTCCCACACACAGCAGGGTAGGCAGAGGGAACCTAAGTGATAAGTAAGACACACTCTTCTCCACTTTCCGCCAAGTTCTGGAGGCATTGCGTGTTATTATTTTGTTGTTATTTTCAATTCCCGCCCAGTCTTACCAGCCTTCCCCAATTGTGTCCGAACATAGAGCCTCCCGCGGGTCGCGCGCCCGTCGCCGGAACTCAACGCCGCGCTTTGCCTCGACACCAGCGCGAAGAAATGAAAATATAAGTAAATGTAAATAAATATTTCATCTCTCCGAGTGGGGATTGAACTCACAACCAGTCGATTTTACAGTCACACTCTGTGCGACTGGCCTCACAAAAACAAAAGTATCTACTTGTGTATTATTCAGATGTATAAGTTATAATACTCTCATAATTTTTATGTGAAATTGGAACAAACATCCATCCCCACAAACTTTCACCTGTATAATATTAATTGGATTTATACTTACATAAAATTGGGTGGTGACAAGAGCGCTGGTCCACCAAATTCTTGTGGGTATTTGAACATAAGGAAGAATGACAAATGACCGATGAGGATGCCAAGGAGCTCCATTACACCTCTAAATGACGAGAAAAACATATTAACAATATAATAAAAGTTGATAGTGTAATTTAATTTATAAGAGAGCTAATTAATGTATTCTAATATAAATGAAAAAGCATGGTATTTAATTTTTAGGTAGGTTCTTAGGTAGTAGTTTTAGAAAAAAATTGGACTTTAGGGTATCATGGCACAACAGCGTAAGCAAATAAGTGCAATGATTCGATTTCCACTCTAGGAAGTGAATTATTTTCATTTTCAATGTCTCACTCTGTTAAGAAGACATTGGGTACAGCCATGCAATACACAATGTCTTATAAATTGGGCAGAAAGTGGAGAATGGACCATCTTAACACTAAGTTCCCTCAGCTTGTTCTGCTATATGTGGGACAGATTAAAGCAAAATAAATGAAAATTCAACTTACCCTCCACTAATAACTAAGTTAAATGCAAGCAACACCCACGGCAAATACATGGCTTTGAAGCGAGTGCCAAACCAAAATGACACAATGACATCTTTGTTCAGTTGACACCAAACATACAAAACTGATAACACCATAGGGTCCATAAGTATCTGAAATAATATGTTGTCATTTAAAAAAATCCCAATTTAAACAATATTATAAAATCCTAAGGTACTATTTTATTTAAATCACCTACTGTATTATTAATTATAAATTATATAAAATATTAACAACCTAAAAGAGATTACTTCAAATGTATATTTAAGGGTCATAAGGCTTGATTTAAACTATCACTATCAAAAACAAAAATACACTATTGATACAGGTCATGACAATTCTGATATCTTCAAAGAAATATTATGATTTTGTTGAAATGCCCTGTTGTATGAATTGAGCTTAATTCAACAATAGTTAGAAACATTATCTCAATGTTTTGTTTGAGCAGATGCAACTCCATGAATATTGCATCCCTTCTTAACACATATCCAGCACCAATTATCTTATGAAATAAATTTTCTGCCTATAGATTCATATTAAGATACTACTGCTTAGGCAAGATTATATTTATTTTGAATCTAAACTTTTTCTTAGTTAGAATTAAAGCTTACATTGGTGGCAAATCAGTCTGACATATCTTATTTATACCATAACAACATCACAATGATTAAATAAATTATTGATTTCCGGGTTAAGTGGATTCAACCAAATAAATTCTTCAGATTTATGGATAAATGATGAAAGATCATGAAAATACTCACAGGTAGATTCACCAAAAGGCCAATAGCAATGCAGCAGACCCAGTTAAATAACAACATATAAAAGTAATCTGCAGGCTTTCCTGCAAACATGCCTGATTCCAATCTTTGTGAATAATTGTATAGGAAGTAGCAGTTTATCAAGAAGTGGAATCCCGTGGAGGGGCCTATTGGGTAATAGAATAAAGCTGTGATGGGTCGCCATATCTGAAACATAAAACTAACGTTAGTCTGTAACTAAGCAAAGCACTGAATTGAGTTCCAGCACTCAATATCAATAAAATTAGGAATACAATGGTGTCCTAAAAATAGGCTCCCTCTGTCAACCATACCATATGCAGGCTACTGTATGAAGGTAAAAAAAATCCTTATGTTTTCCAATTATCTTGTAGATTGGATACAGAAAATAATATCTTAAATTTTTTTTATTCTTTAAACCTATATATAGAACATGTTATATATTAGTGAGCTAAATGGACAACTAAGCTAAGCTAAGCCATAGAATATCATTAAAAAAAACTTATAAATATGATGCAATATACTATATGCATACGTCTACTGAAAGCATTTTATTATCAGTTTATATTTAAAATATGCAGATTAATTATAACAATAGAAATAATATATTTTATGACTTCATAAAAAGTAAACATTATAAAAGATTAGATTAGAGGCCAGTCGTGGCGCGGCGGCACAAATTGTGACTATAAAACCGACAGGTTGTGGGTTCGATCTCCACTCAAGGAGATGAAATATTTGCTTAAATTTATATTTCTATTTCTTCGCTCTGGTATTGGGGCAAAGTGCGGCGTTGAGTTCTGCCACTTAACACGCAATGCGTCCAGAATTCGGCAAATAGTGGGGAACGGAGTGTCTTACAATAGGTTCCCTCTGCCTACAGCGTGAAGCTGATTTAATTTATTTTTTATTATAAAAGATAAGCAGCTTTCAAATTCAAGTATGTTAACAGATCAAATGCAATGGTAAGCAATAAGAAACAATAATAGAACATACCTGAAATTGATATATGAATGGATAGAAGTCCAAAATGAAATAATAATAACTAATTATACCAAATCTTCCAATAATGCTTAAAC
>DWQW01006760.1:0-15873 GCA_018249695.1 Heliconius erato demophoon | reverse complement strand
AAGCTAATTAGGTGTATTGGAGAACCAAAACCAAAAAACGTATGTCAGGATCGTGAGGAGATATCACAAAACGGATAGCAGCAATCGATTGGGCGTCCCCGAAAACCCCCAAAATGATACCAAACTTTTTTTTTTTTTTTTTTTTTAGGATGTGATGCAGGAGTTCTGGATTCAGGAGTTTTGACCCACCATCTGGCCCCGAAGGGGCCAGGTGGGTGGGCCAGAACTCCTGAATCCCTACTACTAACGTATGACTCGGTGGTTCATTCTACGTTCAAATTTTTATACGTTTTCTAAATAAATGTGAACTCAACACGCATCGTCGTCATCGTCAAAATGGGAAACGTGATGTCCTTATTTTAGGTTCCTTCAACTTACCCAGATATATACGGGATACAGTGTAAAGCTTCAAAAATAATAAAAAAACAAGCGCAAAAGTCCTACGTCACAATGTTGTCCACTATAGTAATAACTACATTACAAAATCAATTTAATTATTTACATTGTTTGACAACTTAATTTAAATAAATATATTTAAATAAACAAAACATAATTACCTTTCACCCTTCACTTTACAATATGAAGGACTTGTATTGTTTAATAAGAACAATTGCTTTATAATTGTAAAAGCTTTGCAATTATAAAATATTTATTTTATAGGTAATATACTCTTGTATTAACTTCCTCAATAAATAAAGTATCTAATATAAGACTAATTTTAATTTCGAACACGTAGTTCCTGAGATTAGAGCCCTCATTCAAACAATTTCTTTCATAAACTATAATCTATGATAACGGCATCTCAAGATCGACCTCACATTTGACATTGGTTTATAAATATAAATCTAAATTTATCCTGCAGTTTCAGCCGCGTGCTCAAAAGAAAATATCTAAAATGTTTATTGCTATATCGAAACATGATTTTATATAGCCAATATAGCCTTCCTATATAAATCGACTATCCAACGAAAAAAAAAATTTAAACAAGTAGTTCCTGAGATTAACGCAGTCCACCATACAAACTCTTTATCTATATATCATTATTTATTAGTATATTCATACATTTTAAAATAAACACGTGGCTAACAAAAACGCGGCAAGAGTAATCATTGTGGTATTACACAACGAAGTTCGTACTATTACGGTCACGTTTAATGGCTAACTTCATTCTCATGCTATCTCTTTCACACGTATGGAATCCAAACAATTTGTGTATTACCTTTCACTCACGCACTCCAGTTCGCATGTAACCGTCGTGAGAGGAGGTTATGTCGCGCTGTTACCCAAAATCGTGGTAACTTTCGCAATAAAGAATAAAAAAAACAACATTTTGCGAAAGTATAACAGTGATTTTGTGTACGTGTTTAACAGTTCAGAAGTGTTGCTTGTGTTGTGTATTGTTGTTTATTAAAATAACTAAAACTTGGATTTTTTGAATGGTTTGTAACTATCATTTTTTTTTTATTATCTTTACCCAGTTTTTGTTAGAACGCGCGAACATAAAAATAAAATGTAAGGCTGTATAGATTACGATAATGATGTTTTTAAGGTTTTATGTTCTGTAAATTAAAAAAGTAAAGAATAAGTAAACACCCGCATTATCTCTGAGCCAAGGCTGTTCAACAATCGATTTATAATTCCACACACTTGTGTAAACTTCACTTATTGTTAAATTTATACGGTTTCGTCACCAAATGGCGAAGAGAGACAGGCAAGAGAGGCACACCTCGGTTGACCTTCGAAAACACACTATCGATGATACTGACGGAAGGTCACGTAAAAAGAGATGATGAGGCTAGTGGATAAGGCAAAAAATATATGCTGAGACTCTGTTCTCTCTGTAAAACTAAACAGAAAAAACGGTTGAAAAAGTGGCAAATTTCAATAAAAATCTTTTATTCTGAACTCACGCTCTTTACATAAGATTGAAAGACTGTCTGGACAGTAAACTATAGTACTGTCTAGCCACTACAGTAGTAATTTATTTTCTATTCTATTCTTGAAATTCTTGTTTTTGTGAAAACATTTTACAAGTAGCTGTACTATTTTATTTTTATGACTTCTATGTGTTTTTTTTATAGTGTATTACGTTTTAGTGCTATGATAATAATTTTAGTTTTTCTCTAGTTTTTTTTTGTGTAGGCATTATATTTTTATACCTTTGCCTCATATCAAAATAAAATAAAGATAAAGATATAATTCAATATGTCAATAACAAAATATTGCGTAACTTATTTAAAATTTTGTATATAACACAATTAAAACAGCACTAAACTAAAATCCCAGGTAGAAGGTAGCAGGTAGTTTGAAAACATGAAGGTATATACGATCGTATTTGTGATAAAATCTTTTTATTTCCTTTCTTATATTATATTTTAATTTAAATGGTTTTATTTAATAAATATTATGTGCAATATCCTGCTGTTATAATATATAACTGTTTTAGATAACGTTTGAGTTAAAATAATAGTTTTAATAACGTAGCTCGTTTATTAATTATCTTTATTGTATTATACAATGACTTATTATCGCCTATGATATTTGAGGCCGTCATGGCTCAGGGGCTCAGGTGTGTGACTGTAAATAGTGGTTGTGAGTTCGATTCTACTCGAGTAATATTTATTTAAATATATATTTGTATATATATTTATATTTACTTAAATTGCCACAATGCCTCCAGAATTCGGCAGAAAGTGGGGAACGGAGTGTATTAACTCTAGGTTACCTCTGCCTACCCTGCTGTGTGCGGGATACAGCGTGAAGCTGATTTTTTATATTTTTATTTCCGATGTCGAGGCAGTGTGTCGTTTAGTTCCGTCCTCAATACGCAAAGCCTCCTGAATTAGGCGTAATGTGGGAATCGGAGTGTCTTAACACTAGTGTTAGGTTCCCTCTGCCTACCCTGCTGTATATACTGCGGAATATAGCGTGCAGCTGATTTTTTTTTTAATTTATTCGATTATACAATGACTTATTGTGAAGTAGAATATTTAATCATATTAACATTTATATGATTGTTTAAAATTCATATAAACATTAACTGACACGGAAGACAAACCTGTTAACACTGCAGCTGTCATTTATTTACTAAATAACAATCTCAACATAGTATATAAATACTATATTCAATAAACAGAAAGGAGACACAAGCGTGCGTCTGTAAACGTGTTAGTTGTAGGTTCGATTCCCAAAAGAGCCTCTGCTTGAATAGCAAGGCAAAGCGCGAATTTCCACCACTCAACACGCAACGCCTCTAAAATTCGATGAAAAATTCTTAATGAAAACGGAGTGTCTTAACACTAGGTTTCCAAAATTCATCTGTTTAATCTAACTACGTGCAAGGTACAGTTTGAAGCTAGAAAAATCTCACAAATATTTATAGAAAAAATAGTGACACAGCACTCCGTTTAAACAGCCAAAGACATCAAATCTCACAATTAAGGATTGATTTGAAATATAATCTGGCTCGGCACTAAGCAAATGTATAGGTGCAAAGTCTTATCAGCTTAGCCGTAATCGTTATCAGCGTGCAATTTATAATACAGGTAAGCTTATCTTGCGAACAAACATACGTATTCAACTACTTACATATGCGTGTATTCAATTTTTTTAAGCTTCACGCTGTATCCCGCAAATAGCAGGATAGGCAGTACGAATCCAATTTTAAGATACTCCGTTCTCTACTTTGCGCCCGATTTACAGATATTGCGGTTGTGTGGAAGCGGAACTCAACGTCGCACTTTGCCTTCCATAGCTGAAACATAAAAAAAATTAAATATAACTAATCAACAATCTTTAAGATTTGAACCTGGAACTTCTAAGGTTACGTAATATCCATTGGGCCATTACGATCAATTAAGATTATATAATAATATTGCATTTCTCAATACAAACATATTGAATGTCAAGGTTAGGATCGGAATACAAGATTTATACTAACATATTATTCTAGCTATGTATATAACATAGTCCAAAGGAACTGACTACAACCGCGACGGTTGTGGGTTCGACCCCACGCGCTGAAATGAAATATTTTCTCTTTCTCGTTCTCATGACAACACAAAACTCTGTGTTGAGAATGAATATTACGAATGGGCGGAGAGTGGGAAACGGAGTGCCTTAACACTTGTTCTGTGCATACCCTGCTTTACATATGCGATATGCGGTATACAAAGCAAAGCTATAAAAACCTTCCCCCAAATGTGCTTTGAACTTACGACCATCACATTAAGTCAGTCACATCTGTATAACAATCATTTAACCCTTATCACTTTATGTAATGAATTACACAAAATTTTCTTAGAAACTTTATCTTTTATAATGCAAAGCAACCTTTAGTTTTATTTGTTTTTATTTTATTATTATGCATTGCGACACGTTATTGTTAGTTCGTGGTTCGATGAATGGTATGTTTTATATTATTAGTTGGCGCCGTCGTTTTACAATCTGCTACTATACTAAGCGTGGTTACGGGTTCGATTGTAATCTAGGGGAATGTTTCTTTTTTTACTTACACATTTTCTTCTTAACGTATCTTAACTTAACTTTAGCCAGAGAGAATGGAGTGTCGAACGCTACAGTGTCTGCATACCTCTTTCGCTTCGCCCACTGACGTCATTCATGGCCTCCGGAGAATCCTTATGCATTTTACGTAACCTTCCTATAGTATCATTGATACTATCTCGTTTAAAGTAAACCGAGTTTCCTCTTGCCTCTCTTACCAATCACTTTTGCCTATATAGTTTCTTGCCATTATTTCGTCTTTTTTTTTTGTAGTAAAGATTCTCCTTAATAAAATTTTAAGGCACTACTACTGCTCTGAACCAAATAGATATACTATTGGCCTATATGTAAGTACTATAAGTAGGATTGTAAGACGGAATAGACTCGAGATTCCAAATCAATAGAAACCAAGTGTACTCAAGTATTAAAAGGTAAAGCCATTGAGGCTGTCATTGAATTAAAGATTCCTTTGTTTCCTCTAAAACAAGAAAACGACAGCGACCGAGATTTGCTCGAATAGATTATTATAATGCAGAAACATAAAAACCTATGAACGCACAAAGAAAAGAAAAACCTAATAATTATTGTCTTGTAATTGGTTTTAATTATCCTTTAATATTGTCCTTTATATATATATTTTTTAAATTATTTTATTTATAATTTCACACGTTTTAAATAATTGACATCACTATTTAAATTTCTTTTAAGGCGACGGAACTAAGCGCTGTAGTTTATCTTATAAATCCAAGAAAATACATATATTAAACAATTTGAAACTACGACAATTTTTCTAGAAAAAAAACAGCTTTCTTACATAAAATTATTTATTTTAAACTTTTATATAATATACTTTTTTAATATACTTTTATTAATACATCCAAACTTTTATTTATATATAAATTAATCGAAATATAGATATTAATATCATTTATAAATTTCGAATAATTAAATTCGAGTAATTCTACAAAAAGAGAAACATGGCTTTGGTTTCCGCCGCACAAAACGCAGTGTTGAAAATTCGGCTACAAACGGAGAACGGAGTGTCTTCACGCTAGGTTTTCTCCATCTGTCTTGCTATAATAGAAATACAGCATGAAAGAACAAAAATAAATAAATTAATTAAAACACACATATGTATTTAGGTAATAATCTGTACACGGAAACGAACCCCTTACCCTATTAATTGGAAATCCATACATATCTCATATATATAATAGCAAATATAATTTTGTATTAGTTTCCACCACAAAGGATTTGCGGTCGTCAAAACGGATCAATTAACGTTTGTATTGTGTATACCTTTCTTAGTGATTTCGAAATTAAATGTAAACTACCTACCTGTTGAGTGGTTTTGGTTGTTCGTTTTGTAGGGGTTTGTAGTTCAAATAAATATATAAATATCTTGCTATAGTATTTGTGTATTGTTTAGATAATTATGATGATATTTTGTTTTATAAGTTATAATAAAATATTTTTTAAATGTCTCTTATTTTTCTTTTATTATTTGATAAACTTTTGTTTTACACTGTATTCCGTATCATATAGAGACAGAAACCTAGTGTTAAGACACTCCGTTCCACACTTTCCGCTTAAATTTTAAATCACTGCGTGTTTAGTGTCTAATCGCAACGCAGAGCTTTCTCTTTTTACTTGAGCGAGAAAACGAAAATAATTCATACACCAAAGTAAATCGAACCCACAACCTCCGCGTTTAGAGACACTGTGCCACAATACTTGTTATACTATAATTAGCCTTATTCCATATAAAACTAATACTTAAAGCAAAAAAAGTAGTTCTTACTTAGTACTTTAAAACCAGCCCCAACTAAACACGGTTTAATAGAACACGCTCTTGGCAACCGTTCAAGGAGTCCTGATTTCGATTCCCTTTTGTGCAGATCGATGTGGTACGATTTTCTTAGCTTTACGCATCTCTGATATGGCAAAATAAATAGAGTAGACTATTGTTTAGAAGCTTGTGAGATTTTGCGTTTTGTTTAATGGCGAAACTTAACGCCGCACTTTTTTACCACAGCGGGGAAATTAGAATAATACACGCAAAACTTCTAGTATTCGTCAAAACGTGAGTAACGGAAGTGTCTTAATGGTAACGGAATGTCAACAGTTAAACTCTCGGTTCCCAGAATCCCTCTGCCAACCCTGTTATGTGTTGATACAAGGGGAAACTAAAAAGTATAGATAGGTATATAAACATTTTCCTGAGATCGTACGTATTATAGGTACCATCGTTTTTAACTACAATTTTAACTTAAAAAAACGTAATCAAATTTTAAGAATTCAATATCAAAAGTCACAAGCGACTAAATTTAAAACATATTTCTTAACGCGTTATCAATAAAACGTGACTCCGCGTGCAATAAACCTATTTTTATTTTATCCATAGAAGAATATTTCCCCATAATATTTTACGTTTACAGCAATTTGCTCGCTATAATTCATTTGAAGACCTCATGGCGCAGAGGCACAGTGTTAAAATGGTTGTGGGTTCGATTCCACATGTATATCCCCCTCGGCTTAGTTTCTGCTCTCAACATGCAATGTCTCGAAAATGAGGAAACGAAGTGTCTTAACACTATTTTCTCTGTGTAGGGTACGGTTTGTGTGAAATATAGCATGAAGCGGCTAAAAAAACGTTTTAAACCTGTTTTAATCTTACATCAGATTCTAAATAAAGGGTTAAGGTTGAACAAAAGACTTGCATAAAAAAAATCTTTTGTGAATTTGAACTTGGCATTATTAATTTAAATGAAATGTCTTTTTCTTTAAGATGTTCTTTTTTTATATTTAATTCTTCGAATATCTTATTTAATATTTTGTCTGAAGAATACTAATAACGTGCTTATAATTTTTATTTAGTTTTACTATGTATCCCGCACATAGCAGGTTGTGTTGACAGATCCTGAGAACTTAGTGTTAAGACACTCCGTTCCTCACCGTCCTTTCTGTCGCTGTAAAACGGCGGGACTCAAGTTCGCCGTTTGCCTTATCACCAGAGCGAAGAAATGAAAATATAATATTTTTCCAAGAAGAATCGACAGACATTCCTATACCTATCTATATGTTTACTAAGATTTTTTTACTCATTCCAAGAAATCAGTAAGAAATATTAAAAGAGGCGAATAAGAAATGAAAGATATGTACGTATTATAAAATATTAAATAAAAAAATCGGAGGGAACCTGGTGTTAAGACACTCCGTTCCCCACGTTCCGTCGAATTCAAGAGGCATTACGTGTTGAGTGGCGAAACATAACAGAACGAAAAATGGAAATATAAATTAACATAAATATTTCATTTGCTCGAGTGGGGATCGAACCCGCAACCAGTCGAGTTTAGAATCACACTTCGTGATCCAGCGCACAGAACTGATCTTAAATATTACCGACTTTTATAAAAATATTAACAAAATATTAATAGTTATACGCAAAAATATATAAATGAATAACTGTATTTTAAACGGACGTTAGCCAATCCATGGTCTGTGGCCACGGTTATTTAATTCGCGAGAGTCAAAATATCATAATTTTTCACTCAGTTTTGGTAAGCCAACCAAAAACAGGTAAAGTTTTGAAGGTAATATATTTGGTACCTTGAAGTTTTTACCTGTACGCACCATATCTAAAAAACTCCTAAATTGATTTTGATATTACTAAAATGTTCTTATAGATAAAATAAAAGTAATTGTTATAACATAATTTATAAAAGTGTAATTCTTATTTGTTATTATAATTAATAGATAAGATAAACTTTCCCAAAATAGGAATCGAACTGAAAACCACTACGTACATTACAAATACCTACATTCCAGCCTAATCAAGTGTAACCACTAAGTGACCAAGCAATATAAACATTAAACACAAACTTTTCTAGCTTCACTAGAAACGCTGTATATCCCGCTGTATATCCCGCATAAAGCAGAAGAAGCAGAGGGAACCTTGGACCCCAGTATTTAAATTCTCCGTTCCTATTAAGACGTTTCCGTTCCCCACCTTCCGCCGAACTCTGGACGCATTACATGTGGAATGATGGAACTAAACGCCGTAGTCTTCTTCGTTACCAGAGTACATAATTAAAAATATTAAATATTTCATTTCCTCGAGAGGGATTCGTACCCACAACCTCTCGCGTTTATCCCATTCCACCACGACGGGACAATAACTCACATCAGAACCTATTATAAATTCTTAAAATAGGTATTCTCTAACTAAAACTTCGCGTTAGAAACCGGTCTCGGATGCAAAAACAAACGCGAACGAGTTTATTGTACGGTAATTATGAAATTATACGAACTCTACGAAGACTCGACGCGAGGTGGATTCGGCTAATTATTCTTTTAAGTCGGCTTTTATATTGATTTTTACAAAAAAAAATGGTTATTGTGGTCGGTTTTAGAACTCTTTAGCAAAAGAAATGAATATTAAGGCCAGTTGTGGCGCAGGGGCACAATGTGTGACTGTGAACGTGACTGGTTGTGAGTTCGATGCCCACTCAAAGAAATTAAATATTTATTTAAATTTATATTAAATTTCTTCGCTCTGGTGTCGAAGACAAAGCGCGGCGTTGAGTTTTGCTACTCAACACGCAGTGCCTCCATAATTCGGCGGAAAGTGGGGTACGGAGTGTCTTAACATTAAGTTTCCACTGCCTTCCCTGCTGTGTGCAGGATACAGCGTGAAGCTGATTTGATTTTTTGATTAACTTTTAATATAGGCCAGCCGTATCGAACCCACGATCATTGCACTTATTTATAGACACTGCACCACAACGCCCTCAATGTAGATAATATGAAAATAAAATATTAAACATTTAAAATAAAAACAAAAACTAAATACTAATATAAGCTTATCACACGCATCTCATATTTCATTTTTGTTGAGAACTCGCTGGTTATTTATTTTAAAGATGTTCATTTCTTACTTTGGTTCCTTTTGGGTAAAACACGTGTGTGCACAGTCCTAGCTTGTTTGCTTTTTGTGATTGTAGGTTATAGGTTTGAATCTTTTTTGTATAAATATCTGATATTTAATGACAACTAATGACGTCATTCATTTATTATGTAAAACGATTTTATGTCATTTTTTTCTAATGGCAACAATGTAAAAATATCTTCAAAAAACAAAGTGGAATAAAAAAATTCCAAAAAGTATTAAAAAAAAATCATCTTAAAGTTACATAATTATTAAAAAAAGGATAATGTTACCATATTTAATAATATAAATTATATTCTATAAGTGCAGTAAAACATAAAAAAATAAATAAAATGGTAAAATCTTTAATTTTTTATTATAAGTACTTGGTTTCGATTTTTATTATCATGGATATTAAATATTTTACAATTGGTTAGGAGAACACAACAATTTACTTTTTCTTTTTTAAATTGCAGAAAGTATTTGGTAAGTAGGACATTTCTTGACCTTCCATCCATTTAAGAGATAATTCATGTTGGGTGACGGAACCCAACGCTGCGCTTTATCTAATTAATTCGTAAAAAAGAAACGTATAGTACTTAATATTTTTTTAAACTTCATAATTCGTATACAGCAAGATAGGCAGACATAACTTAGTGTAAAGACATTCTGGTCCCGCAGCGTCGGAATATTGTATGTTGAGTGGAGGCACTCAACGCCGTACTTTGTCTTGTTACCTAAGCAAATAAATGATAATAATTCATTCTCCCAAATGGGACACGACCTTACGACCGTCGTGTTTATAGTCAGTCGTAGTACCGCTGCGCCACGACGACCTCAACACATAATTCCGAATGCGAATCCAAATCAACACCATAAGTTACATTTCATTTTAATCTTAATTTAATAGGCTGTAAACCCTATTTTTCAACCCTCTGGACTAACCAATAATAACGAAACTTTCTCCCGGAACTCGAACCTACGACCGACCTTCGTTCAGTAAAAAAAAGACGCCAACATGCATTTTTGTAAGTAGAATGTAATAATCAAATCTAGGTATTAAACTTTAATCGCGTTAAATTAGAGACCTTGAAAGTGAAGGATTTTTTTGTCTGTAAATTAAAAGTGGTAAAAAGATTTTATATTTTACAATAAACTATTACGTAATAGATTATAATAGATTTTTTTTGTAAAATGTATTTGTTTTATATGGTTTTTTGTTTCGTAGGTTTTTAATATTGATTGTGTTGAACTTGAACTATATTTGTAAAGTCATTAATAAAGAAATAACTAAAATGTATATTGTATATTTGTATCACTTTTCATGAAGCAATAGTTATTGATGTGGTTTTCACTATTTTATTATTCATTGATTTGCTTGAAAAAGATGAAAGTTTTAATATCTGCTCTTAATGTTACAGTAAATTCTAAAAATAATATTTCTAAGGAAAATTATAAAAATTACAAACGTAATTGAATACCTGTCTCGTCCAGACATGTTTCTCATTTTGTTTTATCATTTAGCTTCAAAGTATTTAAAAGAAAAATTATTAGAATTTTTTGTAGCCAAATCAGTCTACAGTGATTTTTGGAATAAATAAATAAAATAAGAATTATCTGAATGAGTATGTAACTAATCTTTTTTTAAATTAGCTTCAATACGGTAATACGGTAGTCAGACGGAACCTAATTACTTAATTTCTTAGAAAATCTATTAAGAGGACGTGGCAGAGGCCAAGTGCATAAGTGTGTGACTAAACGCCTGTCGCGTTTACAGTTGTGGGTTCGATTCCAACTCTAGAAAATAAAATATTTGTATTTACTTTACCTCCTTGGTTTTTTCGCTGTGGTGTCGAGGTAACGCGCGTTGTCGAATTTCGCCATTCAACGAGCAATTCCTTCAAAATTGAACGGGAATGAGGAGTGAAATGTCTTAACACAAGGCTCTCTCTTGTCTATCCTACATACGGGATACAGTGTGAACCTGAAAAAAAACGACTGTCCAGACAAAATCTGACAGATATTTAATATAATAATACATATCCCATATAAGAGGCCAGTCCAGTGGTGCAGAGGCACAAAGTGTGACTGTAAAATCGACTGGCTGCGACTCGAGGAGATGAAATATTTACTATTTGAAATTGGCTGCGGATTCGATCCCCACTCTAGGAAATGAAATATATATTTACATTTATATTTTTATTTCTTCGCTCTGGTGTCGAGGTAAAGCGCGGCGTTGAGTTCCACCACTCAACACGCAATGCCTGCAGAACTCGGCGAAAAGTGAGGAACGGAGTGTTTTACCACCAGATTCCCTCTGTTACCCCGATTTGTCCGGGATACAGCGTTATCTATATAATTATTAATATCGCGTGATATCGTGTAAGGATAACTGTGGTTATAATTAACTACATGTATCTCTTTATCAAAGACGCGCTCCGCTTGAGATTCAATTAATTATTGCTTAACCAACTTTCACGTAATATGTATTGTGATATTTATGTATGGAACACACGAAAATGTGTTTTCTAAATGTGTATGATGTATGGCTGATGGATGGTCTAAGTCTAAGTGATTGATAAGAGAGATTTTTGCGTTTTTGGTGAGTTTTGCTACTCATCACGCAGTGCGCCAAGAATTCGATAGAGAGTGGGGAACGGAAATGTCTTCATGGGAACGGAATCTTAACATAAGGTTTCCAGATTCTCTCTGCCTACCCAGCTATATGTGGGATACAGTGTGAAGCTTAAAAGAAACTTGAACTACTCTAAATACTTTTTTGTGCCTAGGACTATAAATAAACTTTAGTTAAAAGATATTTTCTTTTTTTTTTGCTTTCTTACTTTACCTAATTTCGATAAAGAACGCCAGTTACGCCAATTTGACTGTTAATTATGAATAAATTGAGGCTTGAACGCGATTAATGTAAAATTTTAGCATATTCTGTATGGGCGAATTAGTAGCACATTTAAAATAACTGCGAAACGAAACAAAATTTTTGTACAAAAAATATTTGATCGTTATAAAATTTAATTAACGCTACAGTAGGATTGTTAGCTTTAAATTATAATATTTTATACACGCTATGGTTGCGAGTTCGATTCTTACTCGATGAGAGCGACTTCGATTAAACAATTTAAATTTTTTGGTTCTGGATCTTATTTTCATCAATTCGTATCAGAAGTTTATGAGATTATTGTGTCCAAACAAACAAACTCTCCAACTTTATAAAAAAAAAACAGCTTCACGCTGTATCCCGCACACAGCAGAGTAGGCAGAGGGAACCTAGTGTTAAGACATTAAGTTCCCCACTTTCTGCCGAATTCTGGAGGCATTGTGTGTTGAGTGGCAGAACTCAACGCCGCGCTTAGCCTCGACACCAGAGCGAAGAAATGGAAATATAAATTTAAGTAAATATTTCATCTCCTCAAGGGGGGATCGGACCCACATCCAGTCGGTTTTACAGTCACACTTCGTGCCGCTGCGCCACGACTGGCCACAATAATATTAGTAAATATGCCGGTAGCCCCATAATACTATATGGAATATAAGGAATAATTAAAAACAAGAACATATGAATGTCTCGTATACAGCAATAAAGTCACATACTTATTATGAAGTTAAACCGCATATCTTTGCGTACAGGTTATCTAGATGCACTCACTTGTATCCACACTTTTGAAACTAACGGTTTTATACGATCGCAAAAATTTTATTTCGTTTTAAATTTTGAGGCCGATGTGACTGTGTACAGAACGGTTTTAGGTTCGATTTCCACTTGGAGGAATTAATTATTTGCTTTTTGTCCCACTGCTAACAACCCAAACCACAGCATTGGGTTCGGTTATTCAAAATGCAATGTCTTGAAATTTGAGCGGAATGTCGAGGAGCAGGTTAATAACTTATAGTGGGGACTATATGCGGGATACAGCGTGAAGCTAAAAAAAAACAATCATAAATTTTATCTTTTAAAAGAGAAATTTAATAAAAACATTATTTTTCTCTCCACATTAACCTACGTAATTTTTTATTGCGAAATTGATCGTAGTTTCTTCAAACCGCATCTGTTAATAGCCTTGAATATTTCATACAACAAATTTAATGTATGAAGTAAAACACGTTAGAAAATGTCTTACGTACTTTCATTTTTACTTAGCATTTGACTAGATAGTAGCCTGTGGCTTTACATGTTTTCGATTTCTTTTATTTTATTTATATTTGTGAGGGGTAAAAATCTTTATTTTAAGTCTTAAGGGTTAAATGCGAATCTTGTTTTTTTTAAATTGTTGTTTTTAACTTACATTATTAACTAATAACTAACTAAAATAGAAGGTGGTGTAACTTAAAACAGCGTGTTTACAGTCATAATCAATAATAAATTATTATTTAATATTAAAATGTTATTCCTGATTTCTTAAAATGTTTGCTGGTTTTTTATAAAAAAAATCTAGAAACACATTAAAATATAATATCTAAATTGATACAGCTTTTAAGAAGGTATGGGGTGACAAACACACAAACAAAATGATATATGTATACCTATACCGATGAAAAAACATGACCAAAGTTTATGTTAATTAATAATGTAAATTTAATTCTTATTAGTTCTATCCTCATTTAGCGTTTTTTTGTGATAATAATGAAACGTGTAACGTTCGTGTTGTAAATTATTTATTTTTTAAATTTATTTATTTATTAGTTACTTATCTTTCCGTGGATATAAGTGCCTGTAGTAAGGCGATGGTTCTAAGTTCGCATCCCACTTGCTAGAGGTGCTTTTTTAATTTTATTCCCACATTATCGTGGGCAGGGGGAACAATGTTTCATAATTTATATCATAATTTCATGAAGACTTGAATATTAAAACTGTCGAGTCGCACCGACGCAACCGTCGCACCCAATGTGCGACTGTGAACGAGGCGATAGTGGGTTCGAATCCCAGCCGGCAGAATGATCTATTTTCTTGAAATTCACTAGTCTATAGGCAGTATCTCGAAAATTAAAAGGAATTCAAGAACGGAATATCTTAACATTAGGTTTCCTCTGACCACCCAGCTATATACGAGATACGGCGTGAATATAAAAACAAGACTATCCCTTAAAAAGCAGGGGACGTGGGAAGGTAAAATATGAATGCTAATTTGCCTGACATATTCGTAATGGTGTCCACCATTAAGCTAGACCATAATTCCAGTCTAGACTACATTTTAATCTAGATATAATTTTAGGAGTACGTATGCTATAATTTTGTTTTGCACTTAGCTACTTTATCAAATTTACTAAGCGTAGACTACTTGGTTTGTATTCAAAAATGCACTTCATGACTATTGAGTTAGAGTTTAAATTTATAATTTTCAATTTTATAGTAAAATAACCTATCAAAAACAAGTTTTTCTAGTTCTTTTTTTTTGCAGGAATCGTATGAATTATAAATTTTTTATATGTGCGTCGTCGGATGATGATCGTAAATAAAATGATGAACTTTAAATGTTTCCGTGTGTTATGTTTTAATGAAAATGTTTAATATTTAAATGGCAAGAATGAAAAAATCTTCCTAATTTATATCACCTGAGCAGGTCGAGGGTTCGATTCCTATTTAATATTTTGATTTCCTCGCTCTTATAATAAGGCAAAGCGCGGCGTTGAGTTCGGTCACTCCATATCATTGCCTTGACGATTCGATGGAGAATGGGTGACAAAGTCTCAACGTTAGGTCTTATAAAGTCTTGGATAGTGATGTCTATTAAGCAATTATTCTAAAACTAGCGGACCTGCGCGGCTTCGCCCGCTTCAACTATATGAATATTTATGAAATATAAAAGTATAATAGTAAAATCCTACTTAAGCTACTTAATTGAAATTTGGGGAAACGCATCGAAAACTAAATTACATGAATTACAAATTAAACAAAATAAATTAGTAAAAATGTTATTCCACTATCACCATCTTACCCCTACAAAAACAATATACACTAAGTTAGGAATCATGAACATTAAGCAACTATACACATACAACACATGCATCTTAATTTAAAAAATTATAAACCGTAACATCCATACAAATCTATCTTTTATTAAAAATTCACAAATATATAATCGTAGTACTCGCCGAGGCAGCTTACTTGTTATACCGAAGGTCCGAACAAAAATTGCCCAGAAAAACATTACATTTGACGGGGCACTACTATATAATAAATTACCCTACGACAGAAGAAATGTAAGCTCGCATAATGTTTTCAAATCTTAATTATGTAAATATATTCTTACAAATTATTCGGAATATTTATAGAATAAAAAAAAAACTATATTTTTTTTTAATAATAATGGCTTACTGTGATTAGCTCTTTATACTCTTAATATTTATGAAACCTAAATTATCCTAATATAATTTCATAAATCATCAAAAATATACAAATAAAATGTTACTATAAAATAATATAAAAT
>DWQW01006759.1:0-15875 GCA_018249695.1 Heliconius erato demophoon | reverse complement strand
TATAATTTTCATTTTATGAGATTATACAATCCTGTACTCCGAACATTCCAGAAAGCCGATCTACTCTAGTTTTTAATAGTGCAGGATTAACAAGATTCTATAACATACAATATTAAAAAAAATACTTTAAAAAGTACGCAACTAAATCTTTATAGTTCTACAATTTCACAAATTGAACATTATGTCTTCATTAAATATTTTTTAATAAATTGGAGCAGATTGATTTTCTTTTTATGGCACCAATTGTTAAAATTAGTAAATTTAATTATTTAGAAATTATGGTATGAATTTCTAATTCATGTTAATGAATGTTCGAGGCCGTTGTGGCATGGTGGGTCAATATGCGACTGTAAAGGCGATGATTATGGTTTCGAGCTCCATTGAGTATTTTTTTTTTACTTACTCAGGTTAGATCGAACGCGGCGTTCAGTTACTCTACACATAATTCTTGTCTTGTCGAAGTCTTGACATTTGTATCACTATAATATTAATATATTTCAAAATCAGTCTCACTTTAATTTTTACATTTTTAATTAAAAATCAACTACTTCGTTTCGGAATGAGATATTATGTGGTGTGGTATAAGAAAGAAGTGACTCTCCCTCTCTCATTTCTATACATTTAATATACAAACAATAAAAATTTAAATTACATAAATCGTTTAACTCGTCATTCCGTATTGCGACCGGCGCAAGCGCAGACGCTACAATGAAACTATTTGTTATTACTTGTGTTATATTGCATTTTGTTTGTGGAAATGAAGAAGACTGTGAGTTTTTCTTTATTTTTTTATATTATTTACTTTAGTATAGCAAAGTAGCTATGCTAAGGTTGTCTCGGTTGTACAGTGCTGAGTGAGTTCGATTCTCACTTGAAGCAATGAATAAATTTAGTTTCATCTTTCTGGAAACAAGTTAAGCGCGGCGTTGAGTTCCACAGCTCAATTCTCTAAATCTTGAATTAAACCGAAAAATACCGTCCATACTCTCCTCCCTGCCTACTCTGCTATGCTGAAATAAATGATAGTATTTGTATTTTTTTATTTTTATTGTGTTATAGCTACTACGATACAGAGTCCCATTATACTTACACTTGTTACTAAAGTTATTTTAATCGATTGTCGATTATTTTATAATGGGTCTTTAATTATGATAGAAGTGGAAAATTAAATAGCTCATCAAAAAATCTGACAGCTTGGTGAAATACTAAAAACGGGTTTATAATGTGAAATCATTTTCGCGTTTTTGTTTCTTTAGGGGTTTTAGGAAATCCTTAAATAGCAGTGGTGCGACATAGCGTCTCACTATAAGTGCGACTGTTGAGAGTTCGATTCCCAATTTGGGGAAGGAATCGTTTTCTTTTTCTTGCTCTAGTAAACGCTATTATATATAAATGTTAAAATATTATAAAAATTAAATAATAATATAAAAATAAATTTTGAGGCCGTCTTGGCGCATGGGTGCGACTGAAATCGAAATATCTAATATTTTCATTTCATCACTGTGATAACAAGGCAAAGCGCGGCGTTCAGTTCTGCCTTTTAACAAGCAGTGCTTCAAAAAATCAGCAGAAAATAGAGAACTGAAGTGTATTAATGAGAACGGAGTGTTTTAACATTGGGTCCCTTGGTACCCTTTGCCTATCTTTCTATGTGAGGGATACGACGTGAAGTTAAAAAAAATTCTTTATATTTATCAAATATTTAGAACCGTATTTAAATTCGAAACACCAAGTACGAACATACATGGTTCAATAAAAATAACATATTCAATATTTAATAGAAACCATGACGTCTATTTCACGGTAACAAAAACTATAATTATTATGACTATGGCGCAGTGGGACAATGTCTGACTGTAAAGGCGGCGGTGGTGGGTTCCATCTCAACTCAGAGAATTGTTTACAAGGCGTGGCGCTAAATTCCGCCACTCAATATAATACTCTTGCTATCTGATGCTATGTCTTGAATCGCGTTGAAGGCCTGTATTGCGAAAAGTGTGAATCAGCTTTACGTTTTTTCTGTATTATATATATTCTAATCTATACTATATTATATAAAAAAATGTATAATTCACAGAAAATTGTAATAATCATGTCAAAATTACAAATGTTAGTCTGTAGATGTAACCTGAAGGTCTTCTTATTATCTTTCCAATTTTATTTTTCAATTCAAGTTTAATATTGTAAATATTTATAAGAATATAATAATAAAAAGGGCAGTCATGGCGCATATAGGTCAAATAGTGATTTACGTGTGAAAGTAAAAATATATATAATATTAATATTATTTATATATTTTTACTTTTACAGGTTTATTTTACTTCTGAAAACTTCGAGACTTGTATTGAGTTTATGTATTTATGCTATCTATCTATGTATGTACGACTAGTTAAACATCTCTGATATAAACTGATTGACAGAATCAATGCATAGGAAAAATTAACAAACGGAAAAAAAATGGAAAAAGCAAACAAATTTTTTATTCCTCTCCAGAGCGAGAAAATGAAGGAATTCCTGTTCCTCGAAAGGAATCGAACCCACACATTCACATTATTTATATGTATAGTTATAATTAACTATATTACAATATACTAGTTCACCATTATACTTCATACATTATAACAAAAAGGAAATATCATAAAAGATTTTTTAAAATATCTGTACAAAGGAACAATACTAGACAATATAAAACAAGCTCTGATAAAGAAAATGTTCCAAGTATTCTGCGAACTCTTGGTTTGTATCTATTATAAATTTTGTTTCAGTAGAAAGTCGATTATGCTCAATGAATATCTGTTTGTGATCTCGGAATAACTGTGTTTTTTCAAGGATATATAGATAATGACATGACATAAAACACAAACAAATGATTCTAAAATTTTTGTTGTCTGTTTGTCTGGGCTAATCTCCACAAAGATGATTGATCACGATGTATCTGCAGATAGCAGGCAGAGGAAACCTGGGAACCTAGTGTTAAGACACTCCATTCTCCATTAAGACATACACACTTTACGCCGAATTCTTGAGGCATTGCGTATTGAGATACGCAACGATTTACCTTGTTACCGCTCAGTACGTCACAAGCTAAAATATTATCCACACCATCTAGATACATGGCTCCACTGCTGTGTGGCGCCGTAGGAACTTTCTTCCACGCGCCACGGAACTTTGGAATGGCCTATCTACGGCAGTATTTCCATATGACATGGGTACCTTCAAAAATCTTTATCTTTAAGGCCGGCAACGCACCTGTAGCTCCTCTGGTATTGCACGGGGTCGTAGTCGGCGGTGATCACTTACCATCAGATGACCCGAACGCCTTGTTCTTGTCCATAAAAAGAGAGCGAGGAAATTAAAATGTTAAACATTTCATTCCCCCGAATCGTAATCGAAGCCGCAACCATCGCGTGTTCAATTGCACGCTTATGTATCACGGCGGACTCGAGTTTATTTTTTCTTAATTCATGTGTGTGTATTAACAAACTAATAAACCTAATGCGTTCACATACATACATACATACATATAAACAATACAACAATGGCTTACAACTATGAAGATATGTTTTATCGATCATATTAATAAGGAAAGCGATCATTATTCAATCGTCTTTGTCTGCTTGAGTCATCGCTCTTTATATATTAGTAGTGGAGAAAAATATTCAATCTCAATTTCAACTCTATTACCTTGTAATAAGAACCAAGTTGAATATGGCGTGAATATTTATTAATATTCGCATTAGACTATTGCGATACATTTAAAAGATTGGAGGTAGGAATATATGTTTATATGAAGGTAGGAATATATGAATATATGTAGGAATATATACTTATTGGAATTGGAATTGATTATAAAGATAATCTTGAGGTTTTATATATTTAGTCTTAGAACACTCGTCGCCGCCATTTTTCATAGCGGGGAAATGAAAATAATTTAAATATGGTCATTCCCTCGAATGGGAATCGAATCCACAACAATAACTTTTACATTTCAACTTTGTTAAAACTACGCCTAGAAGGCCTGAATATCATAACATTACCTAAATTATATATTTTAATTATTTCAGTCAGAATCATCGATTCCATAATACAAGAAACGCCATGTGTTGAAGCAGGTGGTATTTGTACGGTAGCAGTTGACTGCCCTAAGGGTCATCTTGCAGAGAGGCAGGGGCTTTGTCCTACTCAGAAGAAACAAGGAATTGATTGTTGTCATGGAGGTAAAACGTTTTAATATCAGGCTAAGGGGCGAAGCACTATTGTAGTTAAACGCCGCGCATTGTCTATCATAGCGAAGAAATAAAGTTAAATATAGTCATTCCTCCGTGTCAGGGTCAAACTTATAAAAGTCCCGGTTACAGTCAAAAGCTTATCCAAAATGCTCTTGATTTCTCATTCCTATAATATATCAATTATAAAATCTGTAACACAGAACTTTTTATAAAATAAAAAATGCATAGAAATTCTTAGAAAGATAATCAATGTCATTCAGAGACTGTAAATATGATTTTTTTCTTTCCCTCCATCTGTCTAAAAATATCTGAAGTCTATTTTATATAATACTTGCTATTCAAATTATTTCAGTTTCAATGAGAGAGACGCGTTGTATTAAACACGGCGGTATTTGTACAAAACCAGAAGACTTCTGCAATCCCAGTCTAGTATTCGATGGTGCTACCGATTGTGGTGATAAAAAATGCTGTATAATGGCTTTTTAAACTAATATAACTATTAATTTTCTTTTTTTAATAAAACTTATAATATAATCAATTTTCTTTAAGTTTTTTGCTTTGGAGTTGTTAGAATGAGAAAAAATCCTGAGAGTGATTTCTGACTATATTCTCTATCTTACTTACTTAAAAATAATATGACAATATGTTAGTTGTAATAATGTTAGTGCCAGTCGTGGCGCAGGGGCACAAAGTGTGACAGTAAACGCGACTGGTTGTGGGTTCGATCACCACTCGCAGAAATTTCATATTTATTTTATTTTTATTATTCTATTTCGCTCTGGTGTCGAAGCAAAGCGCGACGTTGAGTTCCGCCATTCAATACGCGAATGCCTCGAAAAATTCTGCGGAAAGTGGTGAACGCAGTGTCTTAACACCATCTTCTGTCTACCCTATTGTGTGCTGTGTGTGTGGGATACAGCGTAAGACTGATTTAATTTGATTTTTTAGGGTTCCGTATCTTTTAAGGAAGAAAGGAACCGTCCGTTGTTATCCGTACGTCTGTCTGTCTGTCTACAAGAGCCTTTATCTCAGAATGTATTTCTACATTTATTTAAAAAAAAGATATGGCTGTATATATAGCAAAACTTAAAAATATATATTTCGATACTATAAAGGGAATCAAAATTAAAAGGGTACTTCGGATAGACTTAGAATTATGAAATTTGGTACCTAGCATCTACAGGTAGTACTAATTTAGGAAAAACTCTGAAAACTATACATTTATGGTTAAATCCTAAAAAATTAAAACTTAAAACGGAGACAAAATTATTTGGTATTAAAGTCGGGTCCAAGTGAGGTATAATAAGATGAAAGGGCTCTGGCTAAGCTAAGCCCGAATTTTAGAAAAAGCTCGAGACTTCCAATTTTTGTATGGAACGGTTTAGTTTTTTTTTTTATTGATATAAATACTTGAGGAGCTATGTATGAAACTTAATAGACAAAGAGGCAATAAACATGTTAAAGTAACCGTCAAATCTAATAATCCAATCTAATATTATATTACCGCTTGGATGAACAAATAAATAATAAAATAACGATAAATTCAGATTTACCTCTTGTACCTCATTTGTGCTAATATTGTTGAGATGAACATATTACAATGGAGGTAAATGAGATCAAAATAGGCCATACATCGAATTGTTATTCAAAAATAATAGAGTAGGCCAAGGAAACATCGTGTTAAGGGTTAAAATCGGGAACGGAGTACCCGTTCCTGATTTTCCTCATAATTTTCAAAATAGAATATAATATAAGAGAAAATATAATATTAAGTGGCGGAACTAAGCGCCGCGCTTTGTCTTATTACCAAAGTGAATAAATTTTAAATCATTCAGTCCCACTGAAGAAAACGAACCTTCAACTTTCGCTCTAATTGGATCAACAATCATATAACACGACATATATAACATTTTAAATAACAAATTTTGTTCAAATTAAAAAAAAAATAGCTTCCATATACTCGTATATACACGCGGAATTTCATTTATTTTTCCATGTAGATGTTAATAAGGGTGGAATTTCCGGGAGAGAATTGGGAAAGCCCATTAATCCAATATTGGAGATATTGCTTATTAGGGTAACATTCCCTTATCTGTAACGTCAGGGGTTTTACTTGTCCTTATTATGTCAAAATGATATAGAGTTAAATAGTATTTATTATATAAAAAGGAGAAATTACTTTTTTATATAGATAATAAACACTTTTTAAATTACTGCTTTATTGTGGTGTTTTTAGTAACTTTCTGCTTTTTCCCCCACAGCATAGAGACATAATATGAAACTTGTATTAAGACACTCCGTTCTTCACTTTCCGCTCAATTTTAGAGTTTAGTGGCGGAATTGAATACCAAGCTTTGTCTACTATCGGGGATATGAAAATGATTAAAAAAAAGCACTCTCCCGAGTGGAAATCGTATCCAAAACTATCACAATTACAGAGGTTGTCCCCAGTATTTCAACATTTAGATGACGTCAATTCTAATATTACTTCCTAAGATTATTTTTATAAAATTGGCGTATAATTTAACTAAAATTTGATACTATTTTATGCACATTATTTACTTATTAACTACCAAATAACTACCGGAACCTGCTTACCGGTATATACACAGAGCTTTAATGTTTTATAATATAACTAAGGTATGGTTGCTTACGGTTTCCTCTCTATAATACTTAAATTTACCTTGGTATTATTGAATTTTAAACTATTTGATAATCAGTTTATCGACCCAAATTTTAGTTTACCTATAATTAAAATAACAATCTTAGAAGACAAGGATATTATTGTAAGCTTCCATTTAATTAGTAATTATCAGCTTCACGCTGAATCCCGCACACAGGTCCATTCAGGGTAGGTGGAGGGAACCTAGTGTTAATGCATTCCCAATAAATTTCCATTGAATTATAGAGGCATTGCGTGTTGATTGGCGTAAATCAACGCCGCGCTTTGCCTCGACACCAGAGCGAAGAAATGGAAATATAAATTTAAATATATATTTCATTTTTTCGAGAGGGGATCGAATTCACGGCCAGTCGCGTTTACAATTTGTGCACTTTAAAAAATAATTAATTACAGCTTTTGTTGTTTATGTCTATCATCTTGATTTTTATTCTTCTATCGTTTTGATTTTTCTTTATATTCAGCTTCTCTGTATGTTGCACATAACAGGGCAGGCAGAGAAAACCTAGTGTTAAGACTCCGTTCTTCCGTGTCACCGAATTTTTAGACATTGCATGCTGCTTGGCGGAACTAGACGCTGTACCTTATCTTGTTACCAGAGCGAGTAAATGAAAATGGTACCACATACATGTCAAGAGAATTAAAAGATAAATACTGGTACAAGATTATTTAATAGACTGAACTGCTGCCACGATAAATCACCTTTATAAAACACCACATACTGTTTTATATTATTTTTTATTACGTAAAAACTAATATATTTAGAAATTTTCAAAATAAAATAGAATCTTCATTTTAATCTTATATACACAGTGATATAAACAATAATTTTAAGCTATTTTCTCATTCATCTTCGTCCAAGTTGAACGAGAACTGGTGCTATAACGTACATCTACTTTGTAAGATCTTAGCTCAGCTTTGTTGATCAAGTGTCTGCTTAAGTCCCTGGGTGCTTGAGATGCTATGAACTAAAATAAAAAAAGATTGAATTGATAACTTCCTCCTTTTATAGTAATCGGTTAAAAAGAGAAGAAACTGCTGAGCTTTCCATGAATTTACACTTGAGTAACAAGGAAAGGTGTTCGAATCAGTGCCTGGGAACTACGACCAAGTTTAAGTTTAGGGGGCCCCACTAAAATGTATATGGCCCTCACCTCCACTGTCAGAGCTACTCTATTTATCTAAACTAATTACATCTTTATAATAATACGGTACCCGTACGGTAAACCGTATTATTAAAAATAAAAAATTAATTTAATTTTTTATTTTTAATAATACGGTTTTTCCACTTTCTACTTAATATTAACACACGAGAAGAGACTGGAGAGCAGAGTGATTTTGCTTTTTCTTCTGATAAAATGTATAAGACCCAATTATTATGTCTTAATAATAATATATTTTATAGAAACTTACAAGTTGTATATATAATACACTCTGCCCCACTCTCACTCAATGTTCAAAACATTAAATGTTGAGTTTGTCTTGTAACCATAGCGACGAAATGACAGTTATTCATGCTCCGAGCGGATCCATAACCATCACGTTCTCAGTCTAACCCTGTACCACTGAGCCACGTCGCAATGGCCTCTCGTGAAAATTCCACCGATTATTATAATATTACCAATAAACCAACATTTTCAAGCTAATCACGTCGGCGGGACACAAAGTGTGACTGTAAATGCGAAAGATTGGGGGTTCGATTCCCAATCGAAGAAATGAAATATTTAATAATTTCTAGTGTTCGCTTTGCCGTCGACTCAAAGTATGGCGTTGAGTTTTACCATTCAATACGCAATGCCTCCAGAATTTGATTGAACCTATTTTCAATCAACGGAACGGAATCTTAATACTAGGTTCCCTCTTCCTACCCAGGTGTATGCGGGATACAGCGCGAAACTAATAAAAAAAATACCAACATTTAAAAAATAACCTACCTCATTAGAATTAAACTGTTTCCTTAGTTGTCTGCTGATAAAATTTTTTGGACCCCACTCAGGTAAGGGTTTAAATAATTGAGTCCAATCCTGCAAATTTATGTATTTAAAAATAAAGATTAATAATAATTGTCACATATCAAAGCTGAAACATCGTAAAATTTAATGGGTAAAGAGTAATAAAATCGAAACAGATTTTGAGACATGCAACCTAAATTTGTATGGCTTTAGGGCCTTCTTTAAAATGCTTATTTATAGCAGAAGAGCCTGTAGTCAGAGTTTACCAGAGACCAGAGTGCACCAACACTGGTAAGACAGATCGACACCGTATGTCTATCTTTTACAAATAAATCACAATAAGGTATTTTGTGATTAAAAATAATAAAAAAAAATCAATTAAAGTTAAATATATTATAATATAACACAGTAAAAGTTGTTTAATGATCAACGAAATTTATAGTATGTAATTTGGACGTATACTTTTAAAGGAAATGTAAAATTAAAATTAAAATAATTCAACGCTCTGTTTACAACCGGCCTAAGCTTGAGTCCCGCGGGGGGCCCCTTTGCTGCTGATGACATCCTCTCAAGCAGCAACGTAGTGCTTGCACTTTCTCAGAATTATAAAAAAAATTAAATGTTTAAATTATAGAAACAATCTGTTGGCAAATGCAACATAATAAAATAATAATAGGAGGAATTCTTGAGAAACCTGCTAGTTATATTATATTTAATTAATTGATTATATTATTTTTATTTATAGTTAATGAATAAAATATAAACAATATTGTATTGTGTGTAGTTTTTCTGGCAAATTTTCAAGATTGTGTTGAATGATAAAAATCAGCCCCAGATTTTATCCACCTGAATGGGAATTGAACCCACGACTGTCACATTTACAATCAAACTCTGCGTAGCTGTGCCATAACGGCTTCAAGTTGGAAAGAGAATATCTTTTCATAAATTTATAAATAATAAATTGGCATATATACCTTTTTTTGTTTATAAACGTATTTGTATACGGAAAACACTACGCCTAATAAAAATAAGGTAGATTGAGCTATATATGTAGTTTGAGGATCATTGAGGAATGTATATTCTACGACTCCAACATCTTCAAACGTTAAAAATCTGCTATACATTACATATATTTTGATCTGAAAGTAATATTGTTTGTATTATTGTAATAACTATACAAATAAACCTTCTTTTGTTTACTTTCCATTTAAAAGCGAATGAATAATAATAAAAAAATAACTGACGGCCTTATTTCGATACTTTTGAAAAAAAGTAGTCTATGAATTTTAACCTTCATCGCGTTTACAGTTACACTTTGTATCCCTAGGCCATGAATAGTATCAGTCAGAGAATATATTTACTGAATATTATATAAAAATGATTATAACCTACTTTATAACATGTATTCCAAACAAAGTGACATTTCTGTTACTGTTTCGGAATTATAAATATCGTTCTGGGGAAATTTTATTACAAAATAAGAAAAGACCCGTCGAGTGCAAGTCAAACATGTCCAATCAGAGGGTTCCGCTATTTCAAGATTGATTTGTCATTTTAAACTAGGTACTCAGTATGTGCCTAATGAAAATTAAGAAAAATATAAAACTCACTAAATAAAATATTGGTAAAATTCTAAAACTCAGAACCCTTAGTTTTGTAGGCGGTGACCCACAATGGAACGTTATATCATCAACAAATCTGCTCAGAGGGTACATCCAGAATATTGTAATTGCTTCAGCCAGTGTGCAAAAACCTGTCCAAGTTATAAAGCAAATTTCTGCTATCTGAAAAATATTTCCTTAATCTAAAGGTATACGGTATACTTAACAGCTGTGTGACCTCGTCCTAAAATCAGATCACCCTGGTACTAATAGTGTCATAGATTCGACTAAAGTATATGGGAGAGTTACATCGCTGGCAATGGCCTCATGTATAGGCAGACTCGACCGGGTTATTACCACACTCGACATTTAAAAGGTTACCTATTTTTATGACGATGTCACTTTAATACACTATGTTGCACTCCTTATAGATAACTATCCAAATACAAATTGAATAACCAAGCTGAAGTGCCGGAACCTTTGTTAACATTCGATCGAAGGTCAGGTTAAGGTGACATGCCAGCTCCAAGTCGCAAACAGGATGAGTGGGTCTCTATAAGGAGATATTACAGCCTGCAGCAAGGGTCTACTCATACAGTACAAAAATAATATCTCCAATAGTGTCTTATCAAAATTCTGTTAAACACTTTGTCTAACGCCCAATATTAATAACCTATCTCCAACGTCAATCTTACATTGTTTCATATATCTATCCAATCTAGAGAATCTAGAGATTGGATAGATATATGAAGCAATGTAAGATTGACGTTGGAGATAGGTTATTAATATTGGGCGTAAGTCAACAAAAGTACAGATTTTCTTTTGGTTTACGGTTAAGACTTTTTCCGTGATCACGCACAGAGAAAAGATCTGAGCCATACATTCTTCTTCCTTGGTCTAAAACCTCGTCGGGCCTCACATAACATTAAATTTGTCGCTGTCGTGGAGTAGAGGCGCAGGAGTGGGACTTCAATGCGACAGTCGTGGGCTCAATCCACCCTCAGGGAAATGATTTTTTTTTATATTATTTAGCAATACAGACACTTGGCCAGTAACCTTTTTAACTTTATATCCTTTATTTCATTATTATATATATTTATTTGGGAAACGTGTTTCCTTTTAAAGATGTTATAAATAAATGCTACTAATTAAAAATTTTAATAAAATCCTTCAGTTGTTTTGTAATCCGAAAAGATGAAAGTCAGTTTTAAATGTCTTGATATAAGGTTAGTGATATAGAATTAAAAAAACACGAAGAGACCAAAGCAAAGTAGAAGGCTAAGATGTGAATGCAGCTTTACCATTGAATAAAAACAATCAATAATAATAGCAATTAATATAAACACAATGATGCACCACGGCCTTATTGATTTCCATTCACTTCGAATAGTTTCCACTATGCAGTGCAATGTTAGTAACTGGAAAATGAAATATTTTAGATTTTTAAATCTTCCTTATCTTCGCTCTTATCAATAATTAATTGTGATCAGAGAAAAAGAACCGCAAAACTGCTCTATAGCAGTCTTGCGGTTCTTTTTCTCTGGTCACACTTGTTCTATGAACCAAGATAAAAAAATAATGAAATTATTGAGAAAACAAAAGATTTTTAATAGTTATTTTTAGGTATAGGTATATCCTATTAGTATACTTACGCAAACACAAAAATCCACAACTGCATTGAGTGCAAAGAATACTAGAATAAAGAAATCACCAAAATATATTGTGGCAAAATAAATAGGCCATATATAGAACGCTGATGCTTTGTCTGAAATTCAATGTTTTAATCTATACTTACAATAAAATCGTAACTGATCGGTGTCGGTTCATGAGATATATCAGAAAAAAAATACTTGGGGCATTTATTAGTGTAATCTAAAATTCAAAACAATGATTTTTAAATTTCTGGTTTGTTTGTTTGACTGTCCGTCTTTTTGTCTGCATAGTAACAAACAATTTTAAATATTTATCATATACGGACATGGATCAGTTATATGTAAACATATAGATAAATAAAAAAATACACCTACAAATATAAAAAAATCTTACAAATATAAATAAAAACTTCACAAGATGTAGATAAAAAAAAACTGCCTCACGCTGTATCCCACACACAGTAGAGTAGGCAGAGAAAACCTACTGTTAAGACACTTCGTTCCCCACTTTCCGCCGAATTATAAAGGCATTGCGTGTTGAAAGAAAGTCAACGCCACGTTTTGCCTCGACACCAGAGCGAAGAAATGGAAATATAAATTTAAATAAATATTTCATCTCCTCGATTGGGTATCGAACTCACAACCAGTCGACTTACAGGCACACTTTGTGCCCCTGCGCCACGACTGGCCTCATCAGGCCTGGACTCACGACTGGACTTAAACAGTATAAAAAGCGAAATCTTCAAAAAAGCATGTATGTTAACAAATTTAGTTATAGTGGTCCGTAGCGTTCGGCACAATTTGGACAGAGAAAATACAAAAGAATTATTCGCACTGTTTTTCCAAAAAAAAGTTATCAGAAATTCTTAAAACTATTTCTAACATAATAATTACCATAATGCCAATATATAATTGGAACATTCACAAAACGTTCACAGTGTCTTTCCATCAAATAAGACGTAAGGGCTTTGAAAATGTACATAGCCGCATTCGAAGTTGTTATGATTCCGCTTCCAAAACTTGGCTGTATCTAAAATCAAATTAAATTAAATCAGCTTCACGCTGTGTCCCGCACACAGCAGGGTAGGCAGAGGGAACCTTGTGTTAAGACACTCCGTTCCCCACTTTCTGCCGAATTCTGGAGGCATTGCGTGTTGAGTGGCAGAACTCAATGCCGCGTTTAGCCTCGACACCAGAGCGAAAAAATTGAAATATAAATTTAAGTAAATATTTCATCTCCTCGAGTGGGGATCGAACCCACAACCAGCCCGTTTTTACAGTCACACTTCGTTGGCTGTATCTGTTAAGGATTATTTTTTAAATTATATAAAAATGCAAAACAAGCCCTATTTAATGTCACAATTATAAGAAAGCTGCATTTGTGATCAATATATCTAAGTACAATTTTCACTGAGAGGGAAATTTATATATGTTTTTCGTAATATTAAATAAACTAAGTTTGTGGATTTGTTATTTACTACCTAACATAAGAATAAATTTAGAAAATATTGAAATTAAATGATTTATTTAAGCTCTAAATTGACCATAAAAGTTACACTTACTTGATTAATGCTCCTTGAATTTATAACATGAACTATAGGTGGAGCGGTCATAGATTCAGCAAGGAGATCAAAATCAGCGTTCTAGGAAAACGTAAAGCTATTTACGCCCAATATTATTAATCTATCTCATACGTAAATCTTCGATTGTTCCATACATCTATCCAATCTCTAGATTGGATAGATGTATGGAACAATCGAAGATTGACTAAAATACACCACTCCTCCATCATCATCGACGTCACCATCGTTACACGTTCGATACTCAACGCTTGCGCCAACGCTCAACGCTTGTTCCGGCGCTCAAGGCTCTACCTGAAGCCCTACAAGTGCAAGTCAACTGTATATACTGCGCGTATTACGAAAAATACAAAATATACAGTATATTACACGACACAAGGCACCCAGGATTCAGAACAACAAGAATAATGTTAACAAGTCAATTTTTCTGATGAAATACACAAGTACGTGGACAATTATGTTTATCGTGTCAAACGGCGAAAATTTCACTTGAGAAGAATTCGTCACTTATGCTATACCCTGAATTTGAACGGGTTGATAACTTTCGTGCGCTTCCTATATATATCTAATAATAAATATCAATACATAATTAAGATTGATGATCTGACTTAAGCTAGGTTTCGTTGTAAACCTTCGATTCTAGTTAGTGATTTGATTAGCCAGTGGCAATGAGCGAGAAACATAGCAAAGAGAACCAATGACCGTTGAGGTTCTCGAGTTTGGGCCGCGAACCGGAAGATGCTCGGTGGCCGGGCTTCCCTCCAGGTGTACCCATGATCTATTCATGGTCGCGTGAAGCCTGTATGCAGGCAGCACAAAACCAGTGGTCGTGGAGATCTTTAGAGGAGGCCTATTTCCAGCATTGGGCGTCGAAAGGCGATATGATGATGATATAACACTTTTAACTGTAATTTTCTACTACATTACGTGACCAACAAAAAAATATTCCCTTACCATTAAAAACTCACTCGTCATTTTGTCAGTAGACATAATGTCTTTTACGGGTTTATTTTCATATGTTATCACAACGTGAGCGAATATACCAAACATGAAAGCACATAACGCCATGTGAGAGTAGCAAAGCACCTATTTATTACATTACTGTTTTTATTAATATTTTAAAATATAAAAAAAAATAATAAAAAAAACCGAAGTGAGACCGTTGTGGTGCAGCGCGATAATATCTAATTTGAAATGCGATGGTTGCCGATTTGATTCCAACACGGAAGACTGAATATTAATTACATTTAATGATTGTATTTAATTATTCTCGATCTTTCACTCTAGTAGTACTGACAGTGTGTAGAAATTTGGGGGGAAAGTGATAAATGAACTATATTAAAAAACGTTTACTCGAAGTAATTGTTATATTTTTTTTGTTTTGCTCGTTCTCCTGAGACTAAAAAAATTAAATTAAATCAGCTTCACGCTGTATCCCGCACACAGCAGGGTAGGAACCTAGTGTTAAGACACTCCGTTCCCCACTTTCTGCCGAATTCTGGAGGCATTGCGTGTTGAGTGGCAGGACTCAACGCCGCGCTTTTCCTCGACACCAAAGCGGAGAAATGGAAATATAAATTTAAGTAAATATTTCATCTCCTCGAGTGGGGATTGAACCCACAACCAGTCGGTTTTACAGTCACACCTCGTGTCACTGCGCCTCGACTGGCCTCCTGAGACATGCGTCTAAAATGAGTAAAAAACGGAGAATGAAGTGAAGTGTCTTAATAAAAACGGTACAATTGCCTGAAATTATTTATTGAATTATTCTATTAAAAAAATATAGCTAACCTTCCAAGTAAATTCTTTATATAATTGACGATAGGTAAGAAGCGCAGATATAATCACAATGGAAGTAATAATATAAAATGGTAGCCATAAACTTTGCTCCGTGTAACCCATGAGAGAGCTGGAAGTAAATATACTCTTTAAAATACAATCAGTAACGACTCGCGAGTCACGCGCGACTTCGCCCGCTTAAAGTTATTGTTATAATATAGTCAAATTATATTAAATAATAATAATAACTTTATTTCTCAACACAATATATACAGAAAAGATGAAGTTACATTTAGATACATACAAAGTAATTTAGAATCATGTGAGACTGACGCTTGTACTAAGCTCTGGGCTTGTGTTACCAGTCGCCAGGTTCCCACTCGCGGAAAGGATAGAATATTG
>DWQW01006758.1:0-15877 GCA_018249695.1 Heliconius erato demophoon | reverse complement strand
AGAGCGAAGAAATGGAAATATAAATTTAAGTAAATATTTCATCTCCTCGAGTGGGGATCGAACCCACAACCAGTCGGTTTTACAGTCACACCTCGTGCCACTGCGCCACCACTGGCCTCAGTTAATTAATAATTCAGTGATAATAATTATATTCAATTTGTAAAAGTATGCAATTTTTATCAATGTTTTCTTACGACGTTATCACGTAAAATTATTATTCGTAAACCGACTGCTGTACAAATAAACCGTTTGTGAATCTCATACTTGGCTGATGTTGTTATTACGAACTCAAAAAAAACACAATACAACAGAAAGTTTACTTTTCAAAGAACTTAAGATAATAGTAAATTTTAATTAGTCTGTAAAGTTTCAAAAATAAGATACAAAGGAAATATTTTATCTGTAAAGTGCGACAGCGGAGTATAACTGAAACTCACTATAAAGATTCATGTAAAAATCAACCAAGTTTAGTTGAAACAATATTTCATAAGAGAATATTAACATTTTGTTTTTTTTGCACGCTGTATCTGGCGTATAGCGGGATAAGCAGAGGCGTGGGATTAGAATATTTTGTTCCATATTTATTGCACAATTTTAGAAACACTACATGTCTAGTGACAAAACTCCATACTTCGTTTTGTGGTTTTTATCAGAGCGAGGAAATGGAAATTATTATTTTTAAATTTACTATAATAATAATAATATATTAGAAATCCTTTAGAAAACTAGCTTTTCTTCGCTTTTAATGGTTTTGTCTAAGTGATTTTTGATTTTTCTTTACTGTATTCTCTTGCGATAAAAGTTACCTACTACAAAACGATAAAATTTCAATTTTTATTAAATTGTTAGGTAATATCTGAGAAGCTACTTTTGGCTTTCCACACCTAGTAAGATAGGTAGGTAGTGAAATCGTGGGAACCTAATGTTATGAAGCTCTGTTTCTTCTAAAACTCTCTATTTTACCAGAGTTAAAAAAATGAAAATATTAACAAATGAAATATTTATGTCCTCAAGTGGAAATTGAACTCATAACTTATCGCGCTCAGACACACACGCTTGTACCCATGCGCAACGACTGGCATCAACTGTACGAGCTTTAAGTGCTTAGAGAATATTTTTTACTTTTATTTTCATATACTTTAGAAATATGTACCTCTATGTTGCGTGATCGTCTTTAAGTGTATTATTAGTACGATATATTACGGAATTAAGTGGAAAGGCTTGTACTCAGTTAATCGATTATCCCAGAGGGGTTCGGTTACGATATGGAAATTGTTAGAATGTTTTTTTATTTGAGTGATTATAGTACTACTAAAAATTATTTTGATAAATATTATAATATTTTTATATAATAATCTTAATAGCTAAGTTCTACATTTTTTTTAAATTTGATTGCAATATTTTTTTTAAAGTATTTTTTTTTATTTATTACTTTAGACTAACTACAAGACTAAGAGAGTAAATCTTAGCTTTAAATTCAATAAGCCCTATTTTTAATCCTTCATGTTGAATGTTTTTTTCTTATTTCACGTAACCAATTTCCTGATATATCATAGATATCTAATAAAAAAAATATATCAGGTGACTTTGTATGCGTGTGGTCATATAATTAAAATCGACGAGTGATGATCAAACAACTCCTATTTTCTTACTTTTATAGTTGAATTTTATTTTAAATGGACTCTCTCCTGAAGGAGGTCCATTTTAAAAAAGGCAATAAAAATCAAAAAATCGATTTACCAATAAAACAGAATTGTAAAGGTTTAAAATGTAAATATTATCTAATTTCAAATGAAATATATATTTTTTTATAAATAAATAAATCAGCTTCACGCTGTATCCCGCACACAGCAGGGTAGGCAGAGGGAACCTAGTGTTAAGACACTCCGTTTCCCACTTTCTGCCGAATTCTGGAGGCATTGCGTGATGAGTGGCAGAACTCAACGCCGCGCTTAACCTTAACACCAGACCGAAGAAATGGAAATATAAATTTAAGTAAATATTTCATCTCCTCGAGTGGGGATCGAACCCACAACCAGTTGGTTTTACAGTCACACCTAGTGCCGCTGCGCCACGACTGGGATATATTTTTTTACTTATATCAAACAAAATAAAATATTACAATATTTAATACTCAATTAAATTGAGGCCAGTCGTGGCGCAGGAGCAAAAGCATGTGAATAAAAACGCCATAGATTGTAGGTTCGATCTTTACTCGAGAAAATTCGGCGGAAAATGTAGAACGGAGTGCCTTAACACTAGGTTTTTTAGGTTACAACCTAGTGTTAAGACACTCCGTTCCCCACTGTCTGCTAAATTCTGGAAGCTGTGTGTGTTGAGTGGCAGAACTCAACGCCGCGCTTTGCCTAGAGTCCAGAGCGAAGAAAAGGAAATATAAATTTAAGTAATAAACGCCCAACCCACCTTACAGGCAGGCAACGCACCTGCAGCTCCTCTGGTGTTGCACGGGGTCGTGGGCGGCGGTGATCACTTACCATCAGGTGACCCGAACACTCGTTTGCTATGTCTTCTCCATGAAAAAAAAAGTAAATATTTCATTTCCTCGAGTGGGGATCGAACCCACAACCAGTCGGTTTTACAGACATTCTTATTTTCAAACATTCGTATTAACACGTCGAAATTCTTAAGCACTTGTCATAACTTTTTATATTGTTAGCAAGGATAGAACAAGGATGGGAATACTTTGACTAATTTGCACCCAAAAAATACGTACAAAGAATAACTCTTTCCCTTAATAAATATAATAGTAAATTACGTATACTTCGAATTCGGAAATTCAAAGTCAAATAATTTTATTCAAAATAAGAAGTAACATGTTTTATTTTATGAACGTCAAATAATTTACCACCAGTTCACTAAAGCTCAAACCTGAGAAGTTCAGACCTAATAGCTGAGAAGAACTGGCGTAAGAACTCACCGGGACTTTTTTTTTAATAAATTTTATACAAATACATATTATTTGTGACAATAATACCTTTAAAAGAGACTGGAGTTAGCATTTCCGAAAAAAAAACTGAAAGTACTTGTACTATACAAGATTTTCTCTACCTATCCTGCAGCGTGATACAGTGTAAAGCTAAAAAACCAACATTTAAACATTTTTAAGCAAAACCAACAATAACTGAATGCTCTAATACCATTTCACAACATATTCTCTTTAGAGGAATCATAACAATACTATTCAAAGCGATAAACTCGTAACATCTGCGTAATGTTGCGTGAACATTTAAACTAACATTATGTTTACAATTCGAAACGATATACGAAACGTTACTTTGATATGAAAATGAGGAGTTTTCTTTATACGAAGGTGATATATGAATGAGTGATTATCATAGTAGGTATTGGATCAAAGGTTCAATATGGTAAAAAATTAGGTGACCACGCGGAAAGTTGAGCCAAAAAAAAAAAAACTTATTTTTAATCGTATTTGTACAGCGGCGTTTGTGAGTTCCGCTCCAGTAACTCAAACTCTAGCGGAAAGTAAAGAACGACTTATCTCGTAACTTGACTGAGTTTTCTCCATCTACCCTGCTACGCGGAAAAATCTAAACTTGTAACTTGTAAGCTCAGTAATTAAAAAGCTGCTATTTTTAACTTTTTTCAATATTTTGTTGAGTTTCTGTATTCTGCATATAAATTGAGGGAAACTTCTATAAAGACACTTAGGTTCCCTACTTTTTATCAAATATTCGAGACATTGCGTGTTGAGCGATAGAGCTTAACGCCGCACATTGTCTTATTAAAAGCTTGACGTTAAACTCCGCCATTCGACTGGGACTTGGACAAAAAAATGGGCGATACAGATGAAACGGAGTGTCTTAAAGCAAAATTTTCTGTGCCTGTGAAGCTAAAAAAAGTAATATATTTCATAAATTTTATTTGTATAAAAATATTTTCATACATTTCACCCACACTATAAAAATATTAAAACAAGCTGGCCGCTCTAGTCTTTATCCGTGCCATTTGTGAGCATCTATTTTTCCAATCCAAACAGTTTGATTGATGGACGTCGTTTTTGATCACCTTTTTTCTATTTTTTTTCACACCATATTGACGCTATCTAGAGTTTAGTTGGAAAATGTCTGATTGGTGTAGATTTAATTCTTATTTGAGAGAATATCAATTTATTTTTCAGAATTATCCTTTATTCCATATTAACAAGGTAGGCAGTGAAAATCTAGTGTCAAGGCACAACTTTTTTCCGCTCATGTTCCAGAAATTGTTTGAATGTTGGAACTCAACGCCGTACTTTGGTGTTGCCAAAGAGTAACCAAAATTTATATATTTTAATAGTAATCAATCAGCTTCACGCAGTATCCCGCACACAGCAGGGTAGTCAGAGGGAACCTAGTGTTAAGACACTCCGTTCCCCACTTTCTGCTGAAATCTGGAGGCGGAGGATTGCATGTTGAGTGGCAGAATTCAACGCCGCGCCACCAGAACCGAACCTCGACACTAGAGCGAAGAAATGGAAATATAAATTTAAGTAAATATTTCATCTCCTCGAGTGGGGATCTGGCTGCGCTACAACTGGCCTCACCTTTAATAATAATCATAATATATTATTCAATATTTATTTTAAATGGTATTTTTTTAGGGTGCCGTAACCCAAACGGAAAATACGAATCACTTTATTGTCCATTAGTCCTTCTGATCAAGATCATTTATCTCAGGATTGCTTAGAGAAAAATCTAATAAAAGAAAATTTATATGTAGTCCATAAAGAAAAACCATTACAAAGTTATATTTGTATTCATATAAACTGAGTGCGTACGGGGGGTCAAAACCTATAGGATATTTGCTGGTTACTTACAATTACAAAATTTAGCAGTAGAATTGAAAGTTATTAGAAGTAAAGTTATTTAAAATGAGAACTTGGCAGTACATAAAAAGGAAAAAAATCTGATATGAAATCAATTATGAACCTATACACGTAGTTCATTTCATACAAAATAAGTGCATACGGGCATTTCTATAAACTTTCAAAAGTTAAGTTTGTTAAATTCTAAAAGTTGTACCTCCCGTTGACGTACTCTCCTGAAATTGTTACGAAACTCTCGGTCGGCGACAACTCGCACTTGTTAAACAAATAATCTAACAAAACCCCAGTTATTATGAGATAATATAACCATGCACGCCCTAGTCGCGTTTGAGTTCAAGCATTATGCAAAAGCACGCGCAGAATTTTTCAGATTTTCTATCTATACCTACTATATTATCTACCCCACATTTTCAGCTTATATTTTTTTAGCTTTACGTTATATCTGCATATAGCAGGGTAGCAGAAGGAAGGAGAAATGTAAATATTATCTAAAATAATACATTAGAATATTTAATATTAAATTAAATTTTAGCCAGTCGTGGCGCAGGGGTACAAGCGTGTAACTGTAAACGCCACAGGTTGTGGGTTCGATCTTCACTCGAGAAAATTCGGCGGAAAATGTAGAACGGAGTGTCTTAACACTAGGTTCCCTCGGCATACCCTGCTGTGTGCGGGATACAAAGTGTAGCTGAAAAGAAATACAAATTTCCAATTAAATATACTAACACTCCATTCCCCATTCAGACTCTTGCGATGCCGACTTTCCTCCAAATACTCGAGGCATAGTGTACTGAGTGTAGGAATTCAACGCTGTGTTTTTTTTGGTTACCAGACCGAAAAAATGAAAATGTCAAATAATCTGTACCGTCGAGTGAGAATCGAACCCATATAATACATACATTTCAAAATTATAAGCTCCTTTGCATTGGATGTTTGTAAAAATCTATTTATTTTTCCCATTTGTTTCTTGTTAAAATTACAACGTATTACAAAGAGATCAATGTCATATAAAATGAATGTATATACCAAATAATTTAACCGTATTTTTTAAATTGTAATTTATTATTGTTCATAAGAATTTGAGATCATATCACACGCTTGTACCCCACAAGCGTGTGATTGTAAATAGGACAGGTTGTGAGTTCGATTCCCACTCGAAAAAATATAAATATTTTCATTTTTCCGCTCCGGTGTCAAAGCCAAGCGCGGCGTAGACATGTGCCACTCAACACTCAATGCTTCCAGAATTCAGTGGAAAGTGGGGAACGTATTGTCTTCACACTAGGACTTCTCTGCGTTACCTGGTACCAGGATACAGCGTGAAGCTGAGAAAAAAAAGATTCATATGGCAAGCGAAGCTGCGAGAACCCTAAGTAAAACGAACCGTTTCGAACAAAATATGGGTTTAATTACATTCTTGAACACACGATTAAATATAAGCTTTTATACAAAAGGGAACTGAAGCAATATTATATTTGAAATTACTAATTAGCATCTAGATTATTGTTGTAAGTAAAAACTGTTGTGTATTTCAAAATGAACTATCCATTTCAGTTTAAATTAACCTCCACTATTTTAATCATGAATTATCTTTTGTATGAATAAAATTCTTGTAGATTAATTCCATGGTGTCTAAAGATATTTTTTCTTTTTTTAGTTTCACGTTTTATCCCGCATTTAGCAGGATAAGCAGAGGGAAACCTAATTTTTGGACACTCCGTTCTCATTGCGACGCTACCGTTCCCCACTTTCCGGCGAATTTTGGAGGCATTGTGTGTTAATTGACGGAACTCAACGCCACGTTTTGCCAGGACGAAGAAATGAAAAAAAAAGTCATGTCAGGCACATAGCAGGGTAGGAAATGAAAATTGTAAATATTTAATTTCCTCGAAATGGAAATGGAACCCACAACCTGTCCCGTTGCGTCGTTACGCGTTTGTCGCACGTTTGTGCCACTGATGGCCTCATAATTTGCAAATAACATTATAATTTTATGATTTTATTTATTTTTTAAAGACGTCAAATATACGTCCGGAGCCGTTAGTAGCTGCAACAGATTTAAATTTGTTACTTAAACCAGTCACTTGTTAGATTGTCTTTCTACATTCAAAAAAATCTATAAAAACAAAAGAATAAAACTAAAATTTTCGTGACGCGTAGTCCATTTCAGGCGAAAAAGGCGAATAAGGGACAACGAGCGTATAATATAAATAATACATATCACGTATCAAAGAATTCTAGAGACAGTTCGTAAAACGTATGCATATAGAAGGAAATACAAGAGAAAATAGAAAATATAAAAATGACACGACAGGCGAAATAAGGAACGACGCAACTATTTAATATACATTTTTCAATTTTTAAACACCCACAGGTTTATCATTTTCAAATAAGACTGATTAGTATTTGTGGATCTGGTTTTCAGTCATAGATTTTTTTTTATAATTATAGTAGAAACCTGTGGCCCAAGTGACATAGTGGTACTACCGTCCGCCTGTAACGTGATGGTTTTAAATTCGGTTCCCAGTAGAAGGAATGTCATGTTTTCATTTCTTCATTAATAGGTCATAACATTAGCTTTCCAGATTCCATTTGCCTACCCTGTGTCAACTGTATTTATTGACGTCGTCGTAGCGGAAAGTCACAGCTTTAGAGTGTAAACGCAACGGTTGTGGGTTCAATTTCACTCCGAAGAATGAATTAGTTTAATTTTATTACTCTGGTAACAACTTAACAAGAGATGGTGCGGGGTTGAGTTCCATCACTCAATACTGCAGCTAAGTCTAGACAATTGAGCGTACGGGGGGAATGTAGTATCTTAACAGTAGGTTCCTTCAATCTACCCTGTCTTTACGCGTTTGTCGCACGTTTGTGCCACTGATGGCCTCATAAATTACAAATAACATTATAATTTTATAATTTCATTAACGTTTTAAAGAAATCAAATCAAACTAGCTTCACGCTGTATCCCGCACACAGCAGGGTAGGCAGAGGGAACCTAGTGTTAAGACATTCCTTTCGCCACTTTCTGCCGAATTCTGGAGGCATTGCGTGTTGAGTGGCAGAACTCAACGCCGCGTTTTGTCTCGACACCAGAGCGAAGAAATGAAAACATGATCGCCTAATAGCTTCCTTGATAAATGTACTGTCAATTTTATTCATATTTTTATATGAATCCTTATCCAAGTAAGTAATTTCGCATTCGAGACTGTTTCAATACCTCCAGTTTACTCTTTAACTTATTTAAATTCAAAAGATTTTTTGAATTTAAAAATTCCAATCTGAACAAATATATCATTCCCGATTACGGTCTCCAGAAAATCTATGTATTTTGTTGTCACAAAATACATAGATTTTGTACAAATGTACAAATACAACTATTAATGTAGTATACAGCAAGACTCAGTAAATGTGGAAAATAAAGATATAAAAACCTGAAGTATCCATACTAATATTATAAATATAAAAGTAACCTTGTCTGTCTGTTTAACAATGTAATGACAGAACCAATTTGTTTCGCTTCAAGCTTCACTTCAAGCAACATCAATAATATTTAATAATAATAAGTATTCTTGATGTGTGCCAGTGTCCTCAGCTCCATTAAGCATGTGAAAGACGTCCTAAGAAATTAGAACAAGTGAAAGAAGTGGTGTTTCTGAGAAGTATGTTTAGTAAAGAGGGAAGGTGCCGGTAACAGAGTTAACGGTGCTTACGCTACGTTAATGAAAAGGCGAAACATCAGCACAACGTGGGTATAAAAGAAACAGAATGCAAAAAGTATATTCTGTGGACATACTATCTTTTTTTTTATGGAAAAAGATAAGGCAAACGAGCGTACGGGCCATCTGATGGTAAGTGATCACCGCCGCCCACGGCCTCGTGTAACAACAGAGAAGCTACAGGTGCGTTGCAGGCTTTTAAGGTAGAGATAGACATCATTTTTGAAGGTATCCAGCTCGTTTCGACCTGGTCGTTCCCTCAACCTACTATGCTGTATTCGGGATACAAAGAGGCAGATTTTTTTTAAAGTTTGTTAAAATATAACAATTTAGTATATTACAATAGTGAATTTAAATAGAATAAGCCGTTTCCGAGATTAGCTACTGGCGAGAGTAAACTTGATGGTACTCTGTTCATAGAATACGGTTACGAGCCTATGGAATACATATTTGAGGTAAAGGACTGACTTTATAATAATGAACACATTTCCTGCATTATTATCACATATAAAATAAAAAGATACATGATATTAATAAAAAGTCTTGATACAATATAACAATTGAAAAATGCTAATTCTTTCAGTCAACACGTGAAAACATTAAATCAAGTAAAAATATAATAATTCAAGTAAAAAGATAATTTACCTTTTGACTTTCTCTGTTCAACAAGCAAAATTCTACAAGAGATACTTAAAGGTAGAAGTAACACTTCCATCTAGTAATTAAGATAAATGTCAGTATAAGTTGTATTGGCTCGGGTCTAAAAAGTTAGTAACTTTACAGTATCTACGGAATATTTATATGGGTTACATATAAAATTTTAATGAAAGCCTAAAAATGTGTTCTATTAGATAAAATTAAATTCGTTAACAAAAAAATGTATAAAATAAAAAAATATTATGTACAATTTTTTTATCATTCTACTGAACGTTCAAAGTTTACTTTTTCTCTACAGTTCATTATTAAATATTTTATTTCAACTCCCGTAAAGAAAAATTTGTGTTTGTAAGTCTTGATTAAGTGTTTTTTGAATGTGCCATTTATTTTCCGCTACAAAAAGCTTCCACAATCTGTACCCAATAAATATTCATTATTTTCATATAAGCTCAGGAAGCAGGTAAATATTCGAATTATGTAAAAAAAATGTATTTTTTCTAAAAAGCGTAAAGACTAGATTGAGGAGAAAATATATTTTTTTATATATTCTTTTTTAATACTTTTTATGTCACTAATAGCCGCCAGCATATTAAGTGCGGTGAATTATAAAATCTTTTCTACGTCATATAGTTTTTATTAAGCGTTGTAAGTCAGTCGCTCAATAACTGAAAAAAAAAATTATTTCTCTTTCCCTTCTCAATTACAGGACGATAGGTGTTGATATTGAGTTTTGACGGAAAGTAGGGAACGGAATAAATAAAAACTCCAAATAGTTATTTAGTTGATAATGGAGCCATACGCTACACGGTGTTGAAATTCAAAACAGACACACGTCTGTTTTGAATAAGAAAATTCTAAATGTCTATTTCGTAAATCAAAACTTTCTGGTATCAGTTTATAAAATTTTCCCACAAAAATGCTATATTGATAAAAAAAACTATAAAAACCATATAAGAATTAAGATAAAAAAATATTTGTAAAAACAAAAACCCCGACTGCATAAAACTAAAAAGAAAATATACAAACCCACTAGTTTATTAGGATTAACAGTCGGGACCCCTTTAAATTATGCGGGGTTCCTGGTAAAGATTTTATTGATTGAAGAATTACTTATAGGTCCCGACTGTTAATCCTAATAAACTATTGGGCTTGTTTATTTTCTTTTTAGTTTTATGGAGTCGGGATTTTTGTTTTTACAAATATTTTTTTATTTTTCACGTTTTTGTTAGAAATCATTATAGTAATGATAATCATGATATACCTTTTTGAAACCTCGTATTAAGCTCTTAAATTTGATACCCATGACGATTTTTTTTTCACTAAGTCCAATGGCGTCCCACAGCTGCCATGATTGTTTTCTTTTAACGTCACCTATCTAAGAACACTTGGGCTGCTAATACAAATCTAACGATACCTGAATTGTGTAAATCCGTTCAGCGGTTCTGGAGATGTGAGATAAAGAATATTACATACATACAAGATACGCGCGAAAAACATAACCCTTCCTTAGCAGTTGGGAAAAACACATCTATCTTGTCTTCCCTTACTTATTTTAAATACATTACTAGCGGGCTAATAAGACTATGTTGCGGAACTCAACGCCACCATTTATAACTAGACCTGGCAAACAAAAACAATATTTTAAAGAACATTAAATACGTAGGTATATATATTAATAAAATACATAAATGGCTTCTAACTAATTTCCTTCACAACATTTATCGGCCTGTAACCATAGGAAATCATAAATTCTCAATTACATTCAAATAAATGTTCCTCTTATTTTTTTAAGGGTCTCGTACCTCAAACGGAAACCCTATAGGATCACTTTGTTGCCCATCTATCATTTAGATCACAGAGAGTTATCAAAGTGAAAAAATAAAAAGATATAAAAAAATCAGGTCAACAATCCCTTGGAGGACATTAAAAATCAAACTTTAAAACAACACTATCAAAAAATACGAGCATTAAAAATGAATTTGTATTCATTTTTGTTGCATTTTGTATGAAATTCGCCACCTTTTTAAATGTAAAAATTTATCAATATTTCATACAAAAAAGTCATTACAAGCTTGTAAATATTGTTTATAACATACTAAACACTTCTTGCACTTAGCAAAGTAAAATTTGTCAACTTTTATAAGTTGTAATTCTTCTAACGTATGACATACAATATTAAAATTATTATGGAACCCTTGGTGAGAGATTCTGACTCAAACTTGACTTGGGATTTTATTTTATATAAACGTTAAATTAATTATTATAATTAACGGGAAAGAACCTATAGGAAGTCTCTAAAAACAAGTCAATTCTGTAATGGATTTTTAATGTCGCCATAGACGTTTTGTTTTAAGACAATTTTCTTACAGGACTCGAGGCACTAATGGCGTAGCAGCACACACGTTTGGCTGTCAACGCTACGGTTGTGCGTTCGACTCATAGAAGGAATAAATTTACTGGGGAGAATGAAGTTTAATTTCAAAGTACGTCGTCCACTTCCACTACTCAACAAGCAATGTGTCGAAAATTGGCGGCAAAGCGAAAGCGGCAAAGTAATTTAAGACTATATTATCTGCCTACTCTGTGGTGAAGCTAAAGAAATAAAAATAAATACATCTTTATACGTTCGATTCGATTAACACTCCAGGAAATAAAATATTTAATATTTTCATTTCTTCGCTCTGGTGCCGAGGCAAAACGTAACGAGCGGAGAGTCTTAACACTAAAAGGCTCCTAAAGCCTAAAGTTAAAAAAAGGTAAAACTTTTTTTAAATAAAATTTTTTTATTAACTATTAAAGGAATACATTTTTACACTTTTTCATTTTATTGGAGATTAATCAATCGATTAAATATGTACCTCCTCAATACGTTTCTCTCTTAATAGAAAGAAAATGAATTACGAGTAATCATTTCACACATTTGAAAAAATTGTGATGAGTAGCGGAAGTCAATTTTCTATACATATATGTATATCGTAATGAAATGAATTTCTAAAAGGAATCCTATTGTATATACTTGAACCATAAACGCGTAGCCATATGGAGATTACCAAAAATGTGTCTGACATGTTCTAAGTGCGACCAACACAGAAAAAAGACCTTCAATTAGAACCAGTAGTTTCTAACATTAGACATTCTAACACCCAAACAAACTCTTCAGCTTTATCAAGTCACCATAGACACAACTCATTTTTTATCTATAAAACTCAATATTACTTATAAGATAGTGCAAACACTTTGTTTCTACAATATTCCTTCTTTGTTGCAGTATTCCTTTATTCTAGCAAAAGTTCCCTACAACAAATAGAGTTTTTGACTTTTCCGCCTTTTCGAATTCTCGACTCAACCCAAGTCGAGTTTTTGAACTCGTGAGTTTGTTTTCGGATAAGTCTCATGAAGTCTCATGAAGTTTCTTTATATTATTTTAGTTCGTTACTTATTTGATATAGCAAGGATTCTTCAAAAGCTTTATGTTAAAAAAAGTTATGTTATAATATCTTAAGATATTTTCAGGCCAGTCGCAGCGCAAAGGCACAATGTGAGACTGCAAAACCAAGTGGTTGTGGTTTCGATCCGCACTCGAGAAGATAAAGTATTAATTTTATAGAATTTAACAAAGATAATTTTCATAGTTTTTCTTTTCACGGTGTATCCAAAATGAATTCGTAATATTGTAAATGGCGAAACTTAAAGCTGTACCTTGACATACCCGAACAGAAATTGAAGAACTGAAAAGAAGAAGAAACTGGTTGTGAAACCAGCGCGATTTCAGTCACTACACCACTATGACCTTTTTTAAAAAAAAACATAATTGTCACCAAAATAAGGAAAACTCTATGGTAACGTGTTTTCAAATAAAACAAAACAACAGGACGACAGTGAAAATGTAAGTTATTTGGTACAAACCAGAATTTCTACTTAAAATGCCACCAGTTCAATTAGGAGAGACGGATGGAACCTTTATTAGAGAAGAATAATTTTCATTTGCAAAATAGTAGTCCTTCTTAAAAGACTATGATACTGTAAAAAACAAATTTATGTAAATTTTTAGATGGTCACGTGTTTTTTTTTTGTTATGAATTTAATTGAAAGTATATTCATTGTGATATAAAAAAAAAACCAAGCGTCCAGCTATTTCACTGGCAATATTATCTTTGGCCATTCGACGCACTAGTAGCGTCGAGTGGCTAACACGGTCGGTGCAGCAGCATAGCGTCTGGCTGAAATCGTGACGGTTTTTGGTTCAAGTCACACTCGGGGAAAAAAATATATTTAAATTTCCTTACTCTGCTAACAAGACAAAGTTCTGCGTTCAACTACAACACTTAATATACTATGTATCGAAAATTTAAGTGAAATGTTGTGTGTGAAATTTAGATTCCCATTGCTTACCCTCCTATTTGAGGTATTCAGTGTGCAACTATAAAAAAACAAAACTCAACAACAATTTGAGACAGCAAAAAAATAGAACCGACTTGAAAACTATACACAAAGGACAATGCCCATGAATGTATAGAACGACGTCTTACCTATATATCACGTTCAAAATTGCAATTGTTTTGGAAGATGTATAGTTAACCAGTTAAAAATAATTAATAATAAATATATAATGTAAACTAGTATGAAAAAGGTATATGTAAAAAATCAATAGCGTCTTAAATAGACTTAGAGAAAAAATACAAATATCTCCAAGAAATTACTTTATTTGATACAGTTTTGGCAAACACAATACAAATGTTTCATTAGAAAAGAATTATGGTGATGATTATTTTTTATTGGAGATTGGAGTCATGCTGCACTGCCTTTGTATAAAGGCAAAGGTTCACAGATAGACTGCGGAAGCTATCAGTTTGATTAGCTTGGGTAGTAAAGTTTATGCTAAAATATTAGCGAGAAGAATGCAAGAGGGATCTGAAAGGCTGTTGTAGGGGTCCATGGAGGCTTTAGACATGGATCAGATTTTTTCCTTCTGCATGATCAGGGAAAACTTTTTGGCCGTTAAGGATTTTGACAGAGTTATAAGAGCGGAATTATGGGAAAGGAAATACTACACCGGTATAATGTGGGCGGACTCTTGCTGCAGACTGTAAAGTCTCTTTCAATCACTCAGCCTGCGTGCGAGTAGGTGCCGGCACCTTGCCTGGGTTTAACATCCAATCGGGTGTTAAGCAAGGTTGCGCTGCGAATAAGTCAAAGGTTCTAGTTTTTGAAAGAGATGACATAAGGACGGAATGAACGATCAGTGTAAATGGTAAGATATTATTAGAACAAGTATATGAAGTGATATATTTGGGAAGTATGTTCATTAAAGATGGAAGATAGGAGATGGATGTAGAAAGGCGTATTGCTGCTTGCTTGTAACAGGGTTAACGGAGCTGTAGCTGCATTGATGAGACGGCGGAACGTCAGCACAGCTATGCGTTTGGCCGTACACAATGCAGTGTTGGTACCGACGCTGTTATACGGCAACGAAATGTGGGTATTTCAGAAAAAAATAAATAAAGATGAATACCGTGGAGCCGTAATTTCTTCGTAGGATATACGGAGTCAGCTTAGTTGATCGAATCCGCAATGAAGAGATACACAGAATTGCATGAACTAGCGAGGATGTCACGTTAAAAATGTAGAAGAGCGTGCTCAGCGGATTTGGGCATATCGAACGAATGAGTAATGAATAATAAGAAATGTAGGGAAATACTTCGGTTGACCTTCAAAAACACAATATCAATTATACTGGAGGAAGGTCACGTGAAAAACATGAAGACCCCGGCCCAGGGCATATATGAAGAGTTTGATGACAGTAGATAAGGTGACAGAGATATGCAGAGACCGTAACGTTTAGCGCTTCGTTAGGAATACAGCGTGAAGTTAGATTATATTGGAGTAGATTTAAGTAGTATTTATATTTTTTACTTCACGTTTTATTCCGAAAACGGCAGAGTAGACAGAGAAAGCCTAGTGTTAAAACACTCTGCTTCCCACTTTCTACCGAATTCTGGAGGCACTTTGTAATGAATGGCGTAATTCAACACCGCGCTCTACGCAACCTGTCGTATATTACGCTAAGGCCTTGCGGCTTATATAATTAGGTATATGTACTTCAATATTCACATTTTCAACAAAATAATATTTAAATAAATCTCTTTTTCATTTTCCCCAAGAATGCTATTCTTATTTACATGTGTATATACAGTATAGCTAATTAAAAAAATCTTCTAAACTAGCAACACAAATCAGATATTGTACATACTAAATAGAAGATAGAAAGCCCTAGGCAGTAGACGCCGTTATTGTTACAAACTACCACCATACAATATAGTAAAGCCCAAGCACAAAAGTCCTTTCATTAGATTGGAACGAGCTTTTGTTCTGGATGCTGATGGAAACATACGTTGGGAGAGCTAATTACATTATGTCGACATCTCTATCTCTATATCTTATAAAATAAGAACGCATTTCGTCTCTGTCTGGCCTTTCTAAGCGATCTTCTTCTAAACCACCCAACGGATTTTGATGCGATTTTCACCGTTAGGTAGAGTATTTCTCAGGGAAGGTTTATATATGGTTTATTATATGTATATTTTATTGTAATTTGACATAAATATGATAAATGTGTATAAAGTCCTACCCGTTGAGACACTTTCACGCATGCGCT